>VMBQ01002415.1:3102-36212 GCA_007657795.1 Dreissena rostriformis
ACCAAACTTGGTCAGCAGTTGCATCTAGTTGATATCTAGGCCAAGTTCGAATATGGGTCATGCCGGGTCAAAAACTAGGTCATAGGGTCAATAAGTGCATTTTCAAAGGGGCCACTTTGTCCGGACTCTATTTCAAATTGTATTCATCCGATCTTCACCAAACTTGGTCAGCAGTTGCATCTAGTTGATATATAGGCCAAGTTCGAATATGGGTCATGCCGGGTCAAAAACTAGGTCATAGGGTCAATTAGTGCATTTTCAACGGCGCCACTTTGTCCGGACTCTAATTCAAATTGTATTCATCCGATCTTCACCAAACTTGGTCAGTAGTTGCATCTAGTTGATATCTAGGTCAAGTCCGAATATGGGTCATGCTGGGTCAAAAACTAGGTCAAAGGGTCAATTAGTGCATTTTACTTTGTCCGGACTCTAATTCAAATTGTATAAATCTTATCTTCACCAAACTTGGTCAGTAGTTGCATCTAGTTGATATCTAGGCCAAGTTCGAATATGGGTCATGCCAGGTAAAAAACTAGGTCATAGGGTCAATTAGTCCATTTTCAACAGCGCCACTTTGTCCGGACTCTTATTCAAATTGTATTCATCCGATCTTTACCAAACTTGGTCAGTAGTTGCATCTAGTTGATATCTAGGTCAAGTTCGAATATGGGTCATGTCGGGTCAAGAACTAGGTCATAGGGTCAATTAGTGCATTTTCAACGGCGCCACTTTGTCCGGACTCTAATTCAAATTGTATTCATCCGAAACTTTTAAACAACTTTTTATCCTGCGTCAAAGTGGTATGGGGGTATAAGTCACATTCAGTGACAAAGCTCTAGTTCAAGTTGAATTCACCAAACTTGGTCAGAGGTAGTATATAGATTATATATCAGTCAGGTCTGATTGGAGACATGCAACCGATTAACACATGCAATATTTTTATGCAATATTTTTATCCAGTTTTATTTTGCGATATTTTCATCGGGTTTATTTTTTTCGCGATTTTTGAAACGAGTTATTTTTAACAACATGTTTATTGGTAAGTTTCATTTTTCCTTCAATCTAATCATGATTTCCACAGGTACATGAGTTTTTCACTGTGCATGGGTACTATAGAAAGGCAACTGTTTATCATTGTCATCAACCTAAAATCAATTTTTATACGCCCGTTTTTACAAAACGGGACGTATAATAGTTTCACCCTTGGCGGGCGGGCGGGCGGCGGGCGGGCGGAGGCGGTGTCCACAGCAGTGTCCGCTCTCTAATTCAAATAGTTTTCATCCGATCTTCACCAAACTTTGTCAGAAGTAGGATCTAGACAATATCTAGGTCAAGTTCGAATATGGGTCATGTTGGGTCAAAAACTAGGTCACGGTGTCACTTAGTAGAACGGGCGTATCTTGTGACAATTTGGCACTCTTGTTCATTATATAACTGCGCATCTATCAACGTAATTGCCCATGATTCTGCTCATTAATTATTGCTATCGGCTGCAGAACTTTGTGCATCATTAATGAAATATTTCATTATGTAAATGTGCATCTATCAACGTTTTTGCACATGATTCTGCTCATTAATTATTGCTATCGGCTGCAGAACTTTGTGCATCATTAATGAAATATTTCATTATGTAAATGCGCATCTATCAACGTTATTGCCCATGATTCTACTCATTAATTATTGCTATCGGCTGCAGACAGTTTTATGTCTCTTTAACCAATGCATGCTATTTTATCAGTTTCTTAATGAAATGTCATGCGATATTGGGTTATTACAGAACACGCTATGGCCAGGGAGGTTGTGGCGTGATTAATGAAATCGTATATGAAATAAACCTATATACTTACTACTGGTGTTAAATTTCTGCTGACAATTTAAAAAATTGCTTTCTTGCATTAACTGGCAGCTTGTGTTCTTGACAACCTGTTAATTAAAAATAAAAGTCATATGGCATATAGTTATGAATTTAATGACCATCTGTCATTCAAGTTTTGCATTACATGTTTCAAATGGTTTCTCTAAACAGGGTGGACCATAAAACAAGTCAACTTTTCAAGTTATGATTTTAATGACCATCTGTCATATTAGTATTGCCTTACATGTTTCAATTATTTGCCTTTACAAAGTCGACCATTAAATATGTCAACTTTATGTGAAATTCACTCTTAGTTGCATGTGATAACAAAATAAATAACCCACACATTGCATGTACAATTGGATTGCATACCATACTTCCAATGATCTCTTAACATTTGTCCATGATTTACTCTATTTATGAACTCCATTTTGGAATCAAATTACTGCAGCAGAACATTTATATAAATGAACCTCACTCTGAAAGTGTTGGCACTGATTAGCCTGTGCAGACGTCACAGGCTAATGAGGAAGAACACATAACGCACATGCATTCAGGCCTTTTTCTGCCTATCTCACGGGTCCAATAGTCGGACCCATTCCCCATGCCAAATATGCATATTTTTTCCCCAATTCTCAAAAAAAATCCCTATTAAAAAAAAAAAAAAAAAAAATATAAAGAAGTGTCTTATGACTTATGATTATTAGACTCTATATCTCATTTTATTTTTTAAACAACCTACAAAATAATATATAACCATAATTTATATGATTTTTATCCAAAATGGCTGGAAAACCCCCTTCCCAAATAATGCTTTTGTCGATAACAATTTTTCCCAATTTGGAAGATTTTGCAACTGGAAAAATCCCCATTTTGGTAGGTTCTTTTTCCCCAAATAGACAGAAAAAGGCCTGGCATTAAGCCCCATTTTTCGAGAGCGCAGCTCAGAAATATTTGATTAACCCTGGTATAGATCTTGCAAGGAACACATATAAATTGTTTTTACCAAGTCCTCTACTTCCAGTCTGTACAAAAAACGTTGAGGTCTCCGTGGCATGGTGGAAATGGTGTCCGCCTAGCGATCAGGAGGTCACGAGTTCAATCCCCACAGTAGAAGCATTCTTTAAATCTCCCCCAAAGACACCAAGTACTGGTTCTAGTCCCAGGAAACAGACTCGAGAGCGTTTCAAATAAGCCTTCGGCTTTTGATGCAATCAAGCTAAAATAAATAGGTTTTTCAGGGGTATCTGTTGACTCACATACATGATGAAGCCTTGTTGAATGTGCAGGAACTGATGTGTTTTGATGTGTAAAGATGACAAATCCGGGGACCCATCAATGCTTACTAAATGACATTTCTTTGTTAATTTGACTGCCTGCTATGTCTTTAAATTCATATTAAATTTGAAACCAATAGTTTTCTGCTTGGTGGCTAAGGTTAAGTGATGCCTGGGTTGTCTCCATGAAACTGATATCTTATTGATAATTTGGTGATCTTTCATCTGTGTTCTCATCAGTGAATTGAATGTCCCAAAGTAGAAATACCTGCTGCCATAGACATTGCTGGTTGTCTGGCCTTGCCACCAGGCTGCAAAGACGACAATCTTAAGTTCCGTCTTAGTCTTAATATTACCGGTAACTGTTTAACCAATATTTATTAAAGTTCAAATGTTACAAACTTTCTCGTTGGTCAGGTTTTGTTATTTTTATTGCGACAAAGTTTTAAAGCTTCTACTTTAACTTTAAGTCCCAAAAGGTAGGTATAGGTCATAATTAACAGGACATATTTTGTGCAATGTTAGGGGCTGAAATTTAATAAAAAGTAGGTGTTTTTCCCCCCAAATTGAAGAAAAATCATCTTTGAAGAAAATAAAAGAATACAAATTTGAATTTTATAATTTTAGTTAAATTTACTAATCAAGTATTTCAATGCTATAATAGCAATGCCTGCAGTTATTTGCAATATGGTTACAAAATTTTCACACTTGGTGATCCACTTACTCCTGAGTTATGTGCCCTTGATCTAAGCGATGGGCTGTCATGCATGTGACAATGGGGTGCGCAGTGTGGGGGTATTAATCATGTTTGTGACAAAGTTTTAGTTCCAATCCTCTACCTGTGATTCAGCAGTACATGTTGCAGTGTTTTTTGGGGGGCTGATTTGGGGATGAAATTTGGCCGCATTCCCAATCTCAAAAAGTATAAATGACTGCCTAAACTTCCAAATTGAAGGTTTCCATATTTTTTTTATAAGATTGCAACATTTAGATCATTTCCATGTTCAGCTCTATAAGTTCAAATATTATTATTATAAAAACTATGTTTATTCTCAATTTTAAAGTATTCATAAGCAAAAAAAAACACCAAAACAATGTCCCAATTTAAGTCAAAACGCTCTGATTTTTCCCAATCCTAAGGGTCCAGGCCCCATAACCAAAATGTTGGGAAAAAAACACTGTTGCTCAGTAAACCGACTTGACTACAATATTTTCCTGCTGTGTTGCAGGAGTACATGTGGCACAGGAAGCACACATACAAGCGTCTGGATGGCTCATCAAAGATCTCTGAGCGCCGCGATATGGTGGCCGACTTCCAGGCGCGCTCAGACATCTTTGTGTTCCTGCTAAGCACCCGCGCCGGCGGGCTGGGCATCAACCTCACGGCTGCAGACACGGTGAGTGGTCATATCATGGGGTGAACACGGCTTTGTGTTGGAAAATATTTCAAATTTATTGTATGTATTGAAATACGGGAAATATAAACAAAAAATCCTCTCCCTTGAAATGTTATCCCCTCTGAAAAACACTTCTCAACCTTAAACAAGTATGAAAGAAGTACTCACTCCCTAAAAACAAATCCTCACTGCCCACAGGTGATCTTCTACGACAGTGACTGGAACCCCACCGTGGACCAGCAGGCGATGGATCGGGCCCACAGGCTGGGTCAGACCAAGCAGGTCACCGTGTACCGGCTCATCTGCAAGGGAACCATCGAGGAGCGCATCCTGGAGAGGGCCAAGGAGAAGAGTGAGGTAGGAACACTCATATCCCTGTACCACTTAGATAGGCACTTTCACGTTTTGTAGTCCCTTAGAAAATCAAATTAAATTAAAGACCTTTCATGCTAGATTCAAGTTTTTAAAGCTTCATTTCCAATCCAAAGGTACTGAAGAGCAGCAGACAGCATAAAACCCGAACCTTTGACTTAGAATTGAAGAGCAGACTTGATTCATCTATTTTACCATTTGCAGCTGGGTACCTATGTCATTTGCATGGGTGAATGTTTTATACGAATTCCGTATTTTTTGCCTCCTCAGAGGTCGTTTTCGTGATTCATGTAAATACGATGAGATTTTGTTTGTGGGGGGGGGGTTGGATAGGCCATGTGTCCAGCAATGCCGTAAAACAAAATATGATCGATATCACACATGCCCATTGCTTCTCAATTAATCTTTCATTTTCTATTGTCTCATCTATCCCTCTGGGCACTATTGGCCCGGTCAGTGCTTTTGTCAATCCCCGTTCCAAGTACGAAGGTCTTCTGCAGATTTCTACAATAAGCTGCGTTTTGTACTGAACTTTAACGATAACTGCCGAACAGTAATATTATTCAAACAAAGCTTTTGTCATCGTCAGGCAGTTTGTCGTGTCGCCTGCTATCGTTCAAAGTTCAAATTTACAATGAAGTTCTTACCCGTAGGATACAAAATACAAGATCCAATTGCTAAAAACCAAACAAATTTCCAAACTTGTTAAATTGAAAAATAAGATTGTCAACAGAAAAAGAAAACAGAATGACTCTGGACAGGGACATAGGTTCAAATGCATAAAAATGTTGTAAACGTGTGACACAAAAAGATGTTTGTTTACAAAAAGAATTGCATTTTGATTTTTAGGACTAGGAATTTAATTTTGATGAATCCTAAATGCAGAATTTTTTGTTCATAAAATAATTGTTTTTCTTGTGTATCTAATCCTAAATGCTAATCATCCCTGATAAATCGGTAGTTTTCATGAGAAATGTATATTTATTAAGTACATTAAAATAATAATACTTGCAGAAATTTACAACTATTTATGCCTTTGAACTAACTGCTATTAAAAAGTGAAAATTTCAATTTTTAGTGTTCATAATTAAACATGTATAGTAATTCTTAAGTTAAGAGTGTATGCTTAATGAAGAAAATGAATAGATTAAATGACTAAATAAAGTTATAGCACATGTACAAACATAACCATTGTTTGTTTTTCATTGTATGCTTGTAAGCTGCAAGAATAACTGTCAACATATGTTGGTCTTGAATTTGAGTATAGCTTCCTATTTGCTGATCAATTTGCTATCATTCAGAAGCTTAACCCTTTGAGCGCTGGAACCGGATTTTGAAGGCCTTTGCAAACAGTTTGGATCCAGATGAGACGCCACAGAACGTGGCGTCTCATCAGGATCCAAACTGTTTGCTATTCTGATAGTATTCTTTGTAAAAAAGTGAAGAAAATGATGATTTTATAAATTCAGCAGACGACATTTAAACAGACGACAAATTTCCCAGCATGCAAAGGGTTAAGAAAATAATTAAGAATCACTCTGGAAAAACCGGGGTTAATGGATGTGCGTAAAGTGCGAAAATCTAGTCTAGGTGGCGATTGTCATCTCTGTGCAGTCTGCGCTGGCTAATTTTAGACGACACTTCATGCACATACCAAACATTAAGCCCGGTTTTTCTACAGTGCGGCTCATTTATTTCTGGCAATATTCTCTTTGTCAACTGTGAAATCCTGACCAGTTAAGATTCAACGTTCAGGGTGTGCACTAACACCTTTATATCTGTATGTGTGTACAGATTCAGCGGATGGTGATCAGTGGCGGCAACTTCAAGGTGGACACGCTCAAACCCAAGGAGGTGGTCTCCCTGCTCATAGACGATGACGAATTGTCCAACAAAAGTATGCGCAGCACAGCTTTTCATTCAGATAAGAATTTTGACTTGTATGTTTTATATTCTGATTTGTCTGTGACTAGGTTTGTGGTTTCACTCATACAGAAATTGCTTAATTGGGATGAATTTTAATAATGATTATGCTAATCATTACCTGAAAGAGTGTTAAAAAAAATATATATTTGCTGCAAGCAAGGCCTATTTTGCTTGTTTGACTTGTATTGGGGTACCGGTGTTAGAGTAGTCGGGAAAAAAAACTTAATAATGTGATAAGCATGGTTGATGCAAATGTTATGTTTGTGTGTTCAGTCAAACAGACATGCTTGATACAACTGTTATGTTTGTGTGTGTTCAGTCAAGCAGACATGCTTGATACAACTGTTATGTTTGTGTGTTCAGTCAAGCAGACATGCTTGATAAACTGTTATGTTTTTGTGTTCAGTCAAGCATACATGCTTGATACAACTGTTATGTTTTTGTGCAGGGCTTTTTTCCTGACTTTGTGAAGCGGCCCTGGCCCCCTCACTTTGTGAAAAAATGAGTCGCGAACTTTTCAAAATTGTGAAAAAATGAGTTGCGAACTTTGCAAAATTGTGAAAAATTGAGTCGCGAACTATTCAAAATTGTGAAAAATTGAGTCGCAAACTTCGTAAAATTGTGAAAAACCGAGTCGTGAAATTGTTAAAATTGTGAAAAACGGCCAATTTTGTAGAAATTCACGGCCATGTTAGGTTTGTGAATAGTCCCTATCAAAATTGTGAAATGTCCTTCCAGGGCCACTCGCAAAGAAGGAAAAAAAGCCCTGTTGTGTTCAGTCAAACAGACATGCTTGATACAACTGTTATGTTTTTGTGTTCAGTTAAACAGACATGCTTGATACAACTGTTATGTTTGTGTGTTCAGTCAAACAGACATGCTTGATACAACTGTTATGTTTGCGTGTTAAGTCAAACAGACATGTTTGATGCAACTGTTATGTTTGCGTGTTCAGTCAAACAGACATGCTTGATACAACTGTTATGTTTGTGTGTTCAGTCAAACAGACATGCTTGATACATTGTTATGTTGTTTGTGTTCAGTCAAACAGAGGTCAAGAGACAAGACAGACAAGGCAGAACAGTACAAAGAGAAGGATCGCAAGAGGAAGCGAGACCAGTATGTCAAGGTACAACATGGCTCTCTCACCTTGCAAATAATTTGTTTGCCTCTTTCTGCTAGAGGAAACATATTATGGCTTGATTCCAGTTAATTGGCTGTTGAGGAAAGAATTAGCTCAAGGACATTATGAAAGGAATTAAAAATCAAAGCTTAAGATGCATATCTCAAAATCCAAAAAATTACCAATCTTTCACCTTTACCATGAATTTTACCAACTATAAATTTGTTGTTTATTTATGAGTATGGATAATTGCTTTTATGCACCCTTTGTGCCATAACCATTCAATATCCAGCTAAAAATTGACAGATTATTATTGTCAAAGCTTTTGTGATAATAAAATTATCTTCAAATCTGAAATTAAAATAAAATTATTTTTTGTTTCCATAGAAACGCGAGTCGAAGAAGGTCAAAGTTGAGGAGAACAATGTCACGATCCCTGCCGCGATGGACACGGACTCTTGTTTGAGCTTCGAATCCTCCCGGCCTGTGAGTCCCACACAGAGTGAGGTAGGTGCTAGGTCTGTGGGTGTCAGGGTGTGTCTCAGTTAATAAAGTGCTAGACTGCAAATCCCAGGATTGTTGACTCGATTTCCTCCCTGGCCACAAAAGTTGTGTGGTGATGAAATTATTTCTACGGCCATCCCCCCATACCTCTGATAACAGTTGGGCATTTGTCAGTTACAAGTCTTAAGTATGAGTACTGGTAAGCCAGCTATCCCAGGAAAAGTGTGAGTTGGTAAACTTACAGCAGTGATATGACTGAGTTACTGTTGAAAATGGTTCAACTCTTTCAGTGCGGGAACCGAATTTTGAAGGCCTTTGCAAACAGTTTGGATCCAGATGAGACGCCACAGAACGTGGCGTCTCATCAGGATCCAAACTGTTTGCTATTCTGATAGTATTCTTTGAATAAAAATCGAAGAAAATGCTAATTTTAGAAATTCAGCAGACAACATTTTAGCAGACGACAAATTTCCCAGCATGCAAAGGGTTAAAAAAATCCATATAAACACATAAGCAAACAAAGCAAACAAAAAATGTACATTTCATTTAGACTTGATGATAGAATATATGTAGAAAATACTATGTAAGCGTTGACTTAAGCTAAGTTAAATTAGCAAGTGTTTTACTTTGAGCTTGGCAAGTGATCAAGTTTCTCGTGTGCAGCAAATATTAAACTTACCTTGAATCAACGCTCGTCTTACACTGAAACTACACACGTAAATAATTGACCTGCGTCATGTGAAAATACCCTGTCCGCTAATGAGACCACAAAACCTTACATGACTTTATAGCGTAAGACCCATCTTTGCATGATTCAGGTAATATAATGATGGCAATTTACAGCACATGAATATTATATTGAACAACATGGAAAAGCAGCTGTGATTTTCCCATGGAGTGTTATATTTTTATTGCAGGCTTAATGATGCCATAAATTGGTTCTTTTGGTGCAAATTATATGGTTTTATTGACTGTAGAACAACATAAAATATTGGAGCAGTTGATTTTATAGTTGCTGTGAGTGACATAATGCAGAAATAAGTGCTGAATTGAAGAAGTTGCTGATATGCTAGAATTTACTGTTTTGATTTGAAATATTTACGATGTTCAAATAATGTCAGTGTTAAAAAGGCATTAAATATTTTTTTTAATATTGATAGTACTCACACACAAGTTTTACGATATGGGCTCATGATAACGTTTTCCATTATGGATATTTGATTAAACATATTCATAAGTCTAAGTCTAAGCCCCAAAAGTTCACTTAAATTAATTGCCTCCTATGAAATCTGTGATGCCATCTTAAGAGCTAGAGCTGATCAGTTTGTCGTGACATGGTGCTATTAAGGTTATGAAAGATAGTCCATAAAATGGAGTTATTGTGATATTATCAAATTATACTTTGTGTCATTAGGTAATACATAGATAAGAGTTGCAAATTAAATCTTCTTCAAACAAAATTAGTTATTTTTCATGCGTGTTTGCATGCTTAGCTTCCATTAGTTTCAAGGTTTTTAAATTACTTTCTGCTGCTGATGTCAACTGCTTGAAATGAACATCATGTAATCTTTAATCAGGCGTCATGATCTCGGCTCTTTAAAGCTATGAAGGTTATGAAAGTATTTATGATAGGGCTCTTAATTAATTTACACATAAGGAACTTAAAGTATTTATTTTTCAAATGCTCAATGTATTTAAGAGACTATTTTATGTAAGAGTCATGTGGAATAATTAACAAATTTAACACCTTGTGGCTTTGTTGATTATCAGCAGTTTCAGACTCTGGTGTTCTAATGAAGTCATGAATGCTCTTGTCATGATTGTGTTTGAACACCAAAGACATGACTTGTATTGGTGCTACCAAGCTGCTTCAATGACCATGGAGTCATTGCTGTTGTCATTGAGTCATAGATTTTGTAATGTGACAAAACAGCTTCAATAATGAAAATTAAATGAATTACATCAAATTTATTGATAAAGTAATTCAACATTAGATTTAAAATTACATCGTCTTCTTTATCTTGTGCCAAGCAATATCAATTGGAAGAGCACTGATGTACAAATCTAAGCATTCAATTCCAAATCCAGCCACATATGTTTTGTGGGGATTGGTCATTCAAGTAATATTGATGGTAATTCTTTTCCTTCCTCTTATTCAACTAGGGCAGTTCTAAGTTACTGGCATAATTGTATAGGTGCCTGAGGACAAGATGCTCATGGTAAACTTTTGTGATCAACTTTTGTTGGTTTTGAGTTAAACGCTGTGCTGTGTCAATATTTAGGATTGTTCAACTCTCTAAAGATCTTATTTAACCCTTTGAGCGCTGGAACCGGATTTTGAAGGCCTTTGCAAACAGTTTGGATCCAGATGAGACGCCACAGAACGTGGCGTCTCATCAGGATCCAAACTGTTTGCTATTCTGATAGTGGTCTTTGAAAAAAAGTGAAGAAAATGTTAATTTTAGAAATTCAGCAGACAACATTTTAGCAGACGACAAATTTCCCAGCATGCAAAGGGTTATAGTCCAGTCTTCATGAAACTTGGTTTCATATGGTCAGAACATGTTGTCAAAACATTTTGCCAAATGGTATTTTGGCCGAGTTCAAAACTGGGCCACATGGGTTCATAAACTAGGTCACTAAGTGAGATTAAAGAAAAAGCTTGTGAACATTTTAAAAGTCACTTAAATTTCCACGAAGGATGGGTCGGTCATCATGAAACTTGCTAAGAAAGTTTGTTCTTATAATATCTCAGCAGAGTTGGAAAATGGTTCAGGTCCACTGAAAAACATGGCAATCAGCAGGTGGGGCAGTTTTCTTTATATGGATATAGTAAAACCATGTGAACACTGTAGAGGTATCATATTTTGCCCAATAATCATGAAACATAAGTGTTAATGATATCTCAACTGAGTTCTAAAATGTTTCTGAAAACATTGCGAAGCTGCTCCGAACATTTCTATTTTTGGAGTCTCTGATGAGCGACCGAAGGCTGTTGCTCTTGTGTTGTGCTTCAGGCTGGTAAACCATCTTACCCAGGAAAAGTGTGGGTTGGTAAACATATGGCCCTGATATAACTGAAATACTGTTGAACGCAAATAAGAAACAAAATGTTTCATTGATGACTATTATTTAAAACAATATTTTGTCAAGTATCCTACTGAATAACGTATGACTATTTGTTTTTCATATCAGCTGTCAGTGGGCAGTGAGACGCTGGGCCAGGCGGGCCTCGTGATAGATGAGAGTAGTAACGATGCACTTGTCATCGTGGACGATGCATCCACCTCTGCCTCCCCATTGGTCACGCCAAAGAAGACACGTGGTCGGGGTCGCCCCAAGGGGTCTGGGGTCGGAAGAGGTCGCCCCAGAGGGAGGGGTGGCACTAAGAGGGCGTTGTCTGCGGCAGAGATTGCTGGGGCCCAGGCAGGCATGACTGCAGCGTACGCAGCATATGGCTATAACTACACAGGCAAGATCATGTTGCAACTTCCTGGCTCGGTGCAATAATTATACATGAAAGCCCCAGCCCCCCTTACCTTTCCTACAAAACAACAACAAACAACAACATTTACTGTATTAAACAGTCGCCATGAACTTGTAAATATGTGAGGAAAATCCTGTTTCAGACATAACTGGGCATAATGCTTGTGCGTAAAGTGTCGTCTCAGATGAGCCTGTGCGGTTCGCACAAGCTAATCGGGGATGACACTTTTCACCTAAACTGGATTTTCGCTAAGAAGAGACAACATTTAAACGAAAAATTCCATAAAAGCGGAAATTGTTGTCCCTGATTAGCCTGTGCGGACTGCACAGGCTAATCTGGGATGACAATTTACGCACAAGCATTATGCCCAGTTTACTCAGAACACGACACACATATTTGGATGGATTTTGAAATAACTTGACACTAATGTCCCAACATAATGAAATGATGTGTTGTGTCAAGTGGAACACTGATCTCCCTACCTCAAAGTCAAGGTCACACTTATAGGTTTAAGGTAAATTATGGCCATAAAACAGCTTGAAAATTTATGTCTCGGCCATAACTTTGTTATACATTAATGGATTTTGAAATAACTTGTCACAAATGGGAACCATCATAAGATGATGTTTTGAATGCAAACTCATCTCAACCTCAAAGGTCAAGGTAATGCTTAAGTGTTCAAAGGTCAAATTTGGCAATAAAACAGCTTGCCCAGACTTTATCTATGTCATTATTGATGCTATTTTAAAATTACTGATAACTAATGACTATCAAGAGTATACGGCATTTTGTGATTAAAACCTGTCTTCCTACCCCAGATGTCAAGGTCACACTTATATGTGTCGTGTTCTGAGAAAACTGGGCAAAATGCTTGTGTGTAAAGTGTCATCCCAGATTAGCCTGTGCAGTCCGCACAGGCTAATCAGGGATGACACTTTCCGCCTCAATTGGATTTTTCCTAAGAAGAGACTTCATTTAAACGAAAAATGTCATAAAAGCGGAAATTGTGGTCCCTGATTACCCAGTGCGGACTGCACAGGCTAATCTGGGATGACAATTTACGCACAAGCATTTTGCCCAGTTTTCTCAGAACACACCACATATGTCAAAGGTTAAATTTGGCCATAAAACTGTTTTTCTACACTGTAACTTTGTAATTCATCATGCAATTACCTACTACAAATGACTACCATGAGCAGACTTAAGTGTTGTGTGTATCATCTGTCTTATAACCTCAAATGTCAAGGTCGCACTTAGAGGTCAAAAGTGAAATTTGGCCTTTCGCGGTTTGTTTTTGACTTAAGCAAAATTTGAGATATAGGTGGAATATTGGGTCATCCATATTATAGGAAAACACATTGGTTGCAGTCTTTGGATGGAAACCTATAAACATTCCTTATAAACATTTTGATCTGACATGGAATTTTGTTTTCCTATAGGGCCAACACCAAGTACGGGAAGCAGATCATCCTCCATTTCTTCTGTAACCGATAGCAACAAGGCTGCAGGTGCCTCCACTGAATCCAACGACATTACCAGCAGATGAGAGTGGCCAAAACTTCCTGTCCAAATTGAAATATTTTTATAGAGAACTGCAACATCGGCAGTGCTCGGTTTGCATGGGGCTTGAGATAAAAAATGGTTGTCTTAAAGAAAGGTGACGATGGATTGGATGGCAAAGGTTGCCTAAGGAAGATGCAAGGGTTTTTTATGGGGTGCCTAAAGAAATCAAATGTTCATGGACCTTCATATGGTGCTGTGGTCATTCTGTGCAAGGACTTGTGCATTTTCTGTTCGTGTTCATTTCTCAAGTCTTTGCAAACAAAATTACATTTTTGAAATGGGCAATGTGTAGACGGCTTCCAGAATGTAATGGGTCTATTTACTAATCTCCAGCTGTATGAAGTTTTTCATGACCCAATCTGAGGAAAAAAGATTTACGAAGAAATCATCAAATAGAAATTGTGATCATGTCTTGTGAATAGTGATAAAAATGATTTCTTCAAGTGATGTATTCTGATTCAACAATTATCAATAATGCTTGCACGATATTCTCTAGTGTAAATATTTAATTTATGTGTTATTCCAGAGATGTGTACAATTTTACAATGAGAATCAGTGCATGGAGTGGTATGTCCTTGAAAGTTTCGACAGTTTTACAGAGTCTCCCATTGTCAATATGTTGTGCCAGGATTTGTTGGAAATGCCCACATAATGAAGTAGAAATCCAGAAAATGTTAATCTTCAAACGCAATTGTTGAAAGTTACCTGATGTCCAAACTTTCACAGATACCCCAGGCGATGAGTGGATGGTTGGTGGTGAACGGTTGGTAAAACAGCCTTCTTAAATATTGTGCCATACTCGCTTTGTGCCTACAGGGATTTCAAAAGCTGTATTAGGACTGGTGCGCACATGGATGGTAATGTCACTGTATGATTCTAATACATGCCCCTAGTTGGCCCAGAAATGTTAATTTAGGCCCAGTAAAGTTAAAAGTCTCCTTAAAAATGTTAGGACTTTGAGAAACAGTGTGTAATCTTAAGAAATCATGTTCTTTTAATAAAGAAGTTAATTGGTATTTATTGCAAGTTTCTAGGTGGACAACATGCAGTGACGCTCATACTATGTTGTGATATGATGACGTTACCAAAACTTGGTTCTAAAAAAATGGAAAGTGGTAGTATCTTCACTTGTCTGTAGGTCTAGATTTGCTAGTTCTGGGTATTAAATGAGTGGGTATGAGAATCATCGACACAAATGCACAAGACATTGTAGTGTGCAGCAAATATAGTATGACAAATACACATGTACATGTACTGTTTAGTGGGATTGTATCATTAGAAAGAAAATACTGAAAACAATCTTGTTTTGTTCTATATATTATTCTGTATATAGCATGTACATTCTATGTAAATCTTTATATGATCTGTATTATGTTTACATAAGGAAACCTCTTTATTCTGAGTTACACAGTACTTGTATCTGGAGAGTCTTATGTAAACCATACCTTTTGATTCGAAATGAATCTTTTTTGTAACAAAAATCAGTAATTCACTATCCAGATCTCTGTGAAAGGCATTTATCATAAATGTTAGCAGCAATGTCTGATTATCTGTAAATTATTATTGGCCAGAGCTCCATATAAATGGTACAGGCTAGAAACTAGAAAGTTTAAAGTAGAATAATGATGTTTTCTCGTTGGCCACAAGGTCCAGTTATCTGGTCAATTTTCATTAACCCTTTGAGTGCTGGAACCGGATTTTGAAGGCCTTTGCAAACAGTTTGGATCCAGATGAGACGCCACAAAACGTGGCGTCTCATCAGGATCCAAACTGTTTGCTATTTTGATAGTATTCTTTGAAAAAAAGTAAAGAAAATGATGATTTTAGAATTTCAGCAGATGACATTTTAGCAGACAACAAATTTCCCAGCATGCAAAGGGTTAATCCTGCACTGTTAAACTGGCTGTGTTTCAAGGTTGTAAATGTTTGTTTTCTCTGTTTTTCTTTATAAAAAAAAAATATATATAATATTGTTTTTGTCGCAAGTTTGGCAGTTATTTTTCTAAGATGCTGAAATCTACTGTTTGGTTATGTTGTTTTAGCCTTAACATTCCATATGTACAGATCATTTTTATACGCCCGTTTTTTTTTTCTCACCCTTGGCGGGCGGGCGGCGGCGGCGTCCACAGCAGTGTCCACTCTCTAATTCAAATAGTTTTCATCCGATCTTCACCAAACTTGGTCAGAAGTTTTATCAAGACAATATCTAGGTCAAGTTTGAATATGGGTCATGCCAGGTCAAAAACTAGGTCAGGGGGTCACTTAGTGCATTTCAACTTTTTTTTTTCTTTTTTTTTTTTGAAACGGGCGTATCTTGTGACAGTTTGGAACTCTTGTGTAAATGGATATATGAGAAATACTGAGAGCATGCTGAATTCAAATGTTAGTTATAAAAAATGTCTAACTAAATATTCTTAAATTTTGCAGCTAATTTATCATGCTCATATAAAATTACTCTTAAATTACTAGAATTTGTATAGATTCGGGTAAAGGACATCCAAATACAACATATGGCAGAATCGATTTTAATACCCAATAACTCCCCTATTTCAGTAATACAGCATGGCTGTAAATGGCAAGTACTGTAAATTGCACAATTTTCTTGTGAATTTAATGCAATGTTACAACTATACAAAAGTCATGGATTTCACACATACCCGTAAACTGTAAAACCATATATATATATATTATTTTTTTTTTAAACAATTTTGTGGATTTCCGATTTGGGCAACACATCTTTGGAATTTGTGTTTGTCATTTTCCAATGTGTTTGTAATACCAATCCTTGATAAATTGCGGTGAGGAGAGGAGTCACTTACGAGAGGTGGGCCATGTTTATCGTAAAAATTTCAACATTGGGAATATTTGTTTAATGGGATCCTTAGATCAAGGATTGGTCCACCCACAAAATCAACTAACATTAATGTCACACAAAAATAATGATTGTTCAGTATTTGAATATGCAACAATTATTTATTTGACAAAAATCAAAGTCAGGTTTATTAAAATACCTGAAGCTACAGGAAACTTGTGTATTTACACATGAGAGGCCCATGAAAGCCAGAGGGCATATTTCTTTAGTTGATCTGCTCATAGTGGCTTGACGATGTGTTATGAGATAATTGCCCCTTTGCATGCCTCCAGCATTTAATGAATTTTGAAGGGGTATTAATTTTATCCCTTGCGTTCCTACACACTTTTTAGTTTGTAAAGCCTATATTGGTTTTGTTTTTGTATTTTATATATTGTAAATAAAGTAAAGTACATACATTGTACCAGCATATTGTTTTAATAGTTGCTCAGATGTGTTATGTTGTTTGTTATTATTGTTAGAAAATATTTTCATTAATTAACTGTGCATGTAAAAATAGATGATATTTTATGTGTTTTTACTTGAACAAAGATTTATGAAGTTTGTACATTAAGATGTATCATAAAAAAATGTTGATATCAAACAGATATCCTTACAGCATTACATAGCTTCTATTTGAAAAGTAGAATTTTGATTATAACCTTTTGACAATCCTTCATGTATAGCTTAAAGGGACCTTTTCATGTTTTGGTAAATTGACAAGATTGAAAAAAAGTGTTTCAGATTTGCAAATTGTCGTTATGATTATGATATTTGCGAGGAAACAGTAATACTGAACATGTACCATTCTCTAAAATATCCATTATATGCATCTTTTGATGATTATAAAACCTGAAAATTATAAAGCGTTACAAACGCAAATTGTTTGAATTTTTTTGAGAGAGTGAATAATTTGGAGAGTTCTCATGTTATTGTAATATTTTGTGACATTACTAGGCTTGCTTATATATTGTATAAAATACACCACTCAAATACACAATGCATGAGCACGGATGGCCGAGTGGTTTGAGTGCTAGACTTACTCCAAGGGTCAGTGGTTCGAACCCAGTTGAGGATTGCTCCTTTTTTTCTTTTTTTTTATTGTTGTTTTTTACTGCAGCTATTTAGTTCCAATGTTTACATTTATTAAATTTAAAGCATTTAATGACAAACTTCAATACATGCCAAAATCTGTGAAAAGGTCTCTTTAATATAAAGTCCAATTTTATGCAATACATGTACTGGTAACTTAAACAGTCAAGGATAGTTTCATATTTGATGATTTTATGTGGGTTTTGTTTTGTGAAATATTTCTTAATGCCCTACTTGTGTGACTTAATGACCTACTTGTGCGTTGGGATGACATACTTGTGCGTTGGTGTGTGATCCCTGTTTTTCAAGTATGCATTTCTTATTGGATTTGGCCATAACTGTACCTTAAGCTTTTATACCTATTCCCAGTTCAAACTCAGTAAATACTTTTTGGGTAAGTCTTGTGTGAAGAATAATGTATTTTGGGTTTAAAATGGTATATTTATTTTGTATGATTCCTTTGTTTTATGCTCCAAATGCTTAACATATTCAGGCATCATGTTTTGAAAGAATTTATTATATATATATATACATGTATATGTAGTTTACAATGATTGTTAATGTATTTCGAGAAAATAAAAATACTTAATGTATTACTGAATCTTTCGCACAACTTTTACTGCAGTTTTATTTAAACAGAATTAGGAAACTGGTATCTGTGATGTGTATTGATGTATACTGGAAAACATAAATAAAGAACTAGTATTTGTAAAACAAGTATATAGATTTTGCAAAGTCTGCAATTTGGGGTGTAATATTTTACACACATGTTCAAAATAATTTAGGATGGCTGCAAAAGACGACCAAAGAATTGAAATGTTACAGAAAATGATCGTGATGAAACTTTTTCATACAGATTTGCTGCCACATTTACCAGCATGTATTTCAACTTCGTTGTTTTATGAAGTTGTTTACTATTTTTGCGCAAAATCACACTTCTAAACATACAGAATTGTTAAATTGCTTATTTGTTGTCATTTATATTAGCCCACCTGAGCAAAACGTGCTCATGGTCAGATTTTGTGATCAACTTGTGTCAATCGATTGTCATCCATTGTCAACATTTACCTCGTAAAAACTCTATAGGCCACATTTATTGCCCAATCTTCATGAAATTTGGTCAGAACATTTGTCCCAATTCTATGTTTGGCCTGTTGGGTTAAGTTAGAAATTGGGTCAAGTGGAATAAAAACTAGGTTATTAGGTCAAATTTACTAAAAAGCTTGCAGAAACTTAAGAGGCCAATTTGTTTGCCAAATCGTCCTGAAACTTGCTTTAAGGATATTTGTTCTAATGCTACCTTGGTAGAGTTCTTTATTGTTTCTTAAAACTTCACAAAAACTGATCAAAACAGAACATTTCCTTTGGGTCTCAGGTGAAAACATGGGGCCTTTGGTTGTTTAGTAGAAATTTTCCAAACTGTTTTTTATCCTAAAACTTAAGGTAGACATCAGTAAAGCTGCATGATGGTAAACTATAATTAAGAGTGTACAGACTTAATATTGTATGGGTCATTGATAGATTGTTTACTTCATACTCAAGTGTTTTTATTTGTTTTGGATACCATTTTCTTTAACTAAAGTGTTTGCAGTATTTTTGTTGTATTATTTTTCAAATAGGTCACAGTAGTAGTTTATTGTTTGTGAACTGCACATTTTCATATGAGTGCATTTTAGACAAAAAAATATGCAGCATTAAAAATTTCAGCCTTTAAAAAAAATGTGTAGCTAAACTTGAGAATAATTCTGTTACAGTTTTTACCATACGGTATTTTATTTACATCATTTCGGGGTTTTTTGTTTCATGGTCACCATTAAATTCATAAAAGCTTTGCACTTGATTGTTTAAGCATGTGCCGCATAATATTTTATATGCATGTGTGATTTTGCACAACAAACAAACATGAATTTATAGTATTATTTGTTGTTTGAATAGTTTTGCCTCATAATGCTTAATATGCAAATATTGTACAATTATATTTGACTTTTAATGTTTTTATGCCCCCTAAGGTGGGCATATAGTGATTGCACTGTCGGTCCGTCCGTCTGTCTGAAATTCCGTCACACTTTGCGTTTAGGTTTCGAAAAATGTGAAAAAAAAACGTTTAGGTTTAGAAAAATGTGGAAAAAGGGGGCATATGTCATCCTATGGTGACAAGCCTTGTTTAGAAATATCAACATTAACTTGTTTCTGTTCAAAGAAATGATACAGAAACCAGACAGAGTGTTTTGTTTTTGCTCCAATTGAACATTCACAATGGTGGGTGTAGGATATCAGTTTGGAAATATGTGACTGACGGGCAAATAAAATGTGTAAGATATATAGAAACGGTAGATTCCAATGAGCGGTTTGTTACAGTCCAAGATCTAACTTTTTAACAGATTAATGGAGAATTCATACTGCACAAAATTACATACAATTATATTCACCTTCAATTAAGTAATAAGACTTTAATCTTTTAAGTTTAAATGTTTTACATAATTATGTCATCTTTCCGGAATATAAGGCACAATTTGTCATCGATCACAAAAGATATATTTGAGATGTTGAGATCTGCTTTTTTTAACAACCCGGTCAGTCAAGCTAATAATTTGAAATAAATATTTCAGTTTTTTTTTTCAGCTTTAAATGTCTTTGCTATGATTATTCGAGTTATTGTTGCATGTGTCTTCCACATAATCGGTTGCCAAGCCTAGCGCAGGATCGTAAATTAAGACACCACCTATTAAATTGTACTGATGCATTTAGGTTATTCAAACCAAATAATCATAAAAAATATACGTAGGAAGGTTTGTGTTTTACTTTACCATGGCATACGTATTAAAATGTAAAACAACTTTAGCCGGTGTGTAAGCCCCATGAAAAGAATAAACCCCAAATAAAACAACACTTTACTAAATTGCAAGGTTTTACTGTTTGTCCACTTCCTATGATACAAACTTTTCCTGTGATGCATCAATGTATAATGATTAACAATAGACTGCATGTAACTGTATGATAAAATGGTAACATATGTATGTATGTTTTTTAAAACACATCATTTGCATGTACATATACATATTTGTGACTAAATAGTAAATGCCCAGTTTTCGTGATGGCAAAGATGATGAAATTTTACATACAAACTGTAATGAAGTTTGAAACAATACATTGTATTATTAACCCTTTTTGTGATGGAACCGGATTTTGAAGGCCTTTGCAAACAGTTTGGATCCAGATGAGACGCCACAGAACGTGGCGTCTCATCAGGATCCAAACTGTTTGCTATTCTGATAGTGGTCTTAGAAAAAAAAATCAAAGAAAATGCTAATTTTAGAAATTCAGCAGACGACATTTTAGCAGACGACAAATTTCCCAGCATGCAAAGGGTTAACATGTTTCTTCAACATGCCTCATCATGTCACAACCAATCATAAATTATAACCATTATTTTGATTTGGGCAATAAGTTGCACACAAAACTAGTCACACATATCTGTCTGTCCTCACCACCAAAATATTGTACAGTTGCTCATGAATAGTTAATTAATATATCATAATAATAATTTCAAAATACATAAATATAAAATACTAGTACATTAATAGCCTATATCTGACATAAAGACGTGATAGGTGTCATGAAAAAAAAATACATATTGTATACTACAATATTAATAAATAACACTTAGTACATTCACATATTTAATAGATGTAATGCATATATAATCAATGTCAATATGACATTAATTAAGTACCGTAATTGTCGGTACATCATTCACGGAATAATGTAACTAAAAACAACCAATCAAAGTTGTCCACAGTCAGAATATATAATGTACCTATGAAGATGCGTGAGGCAACTTTTGGCAGTGTGGTTAAGGTTTGTAGAAAGCTAAAAAAAACAAATGAAAACTACAACAAACCAAAATGCTGATCTGTATATCTTATGTAGCTCCTACTAGATAGACTTATAAGTACAAGTTATGTCAGAAATGTCAGTATTCCCCAATCCATTAATAATCTGAAGAATAAAGAATGGTCGCAATATTTATTTTTTTCTTAAAACCAGTTATTCAGTCGGTTTTTGTTTGGCTGTTACTGTTTGTCAAAGTGCACGCGGAGGAAGTGACTGTGAAGGCGAGACATTTGCCAAATGAGATCGCAATAAATAACATTAACATTTATTTCTGCTTTGTTGTTCATGTTATTCATGACTGCTAAAACCTAGCAATGAAAAACATGATAAATGACTACCGGTACGCATTTTTAGCTCACCTGAGCACAACGTGCTCATGGTGAGCTATTGTGATCGCCTTTTGTCCGTCGTCCGTTGTGCGGCGTCAACATTTACCTTGTCAACACTCTAGAGGTCACATTTATTGTCCAATCTTCATGAAACTTGGTCAGAACATGTGTCTCAATAATATCTTGGACGAGTTCGAAAATGGTTCCGGTTGGTTGAAAAACATGGCTGCCAGGGGGCGTGGCAGTTTTCCTTATATGGCTATAGTAAAACCTTGTTAACACTCTAGAAGTCACATTTTTGGTCCAATGCTCATGAAACTTGGTCAGAATATTTGTACTAATGATATCTGGGCTGAGTTCGAAAATGGTTGAGATCCGTTAAAAAACATGGCCGCAAGGGGGCGTGGCATTTTCCCTTATATGGCTATGTAGTAAAACCTTGTTAACACTCCAGAAGTCACATTTATAATCCAATCTTTATGAAACTTGATCAGAACATTTGTTCTAACAATAGCTCGGCTGAGTTTGAAAATGGCTATGACTCGTTGAAAAACATGGCCACCGGGGGGGGGCAGTTGTCCTTATATGGCTATATGGAAAACTTGTATTGAAACTGGGTCATATGAGCTCAAAAACTAGGTCACTAGGTCAAATATAAAGAAAACATGTTAAAAGTCACTTTTTTGGTCCAATCTTCATGAATCAGCTTGAATTTTTTTTTCAGAATAGTCTAGTTCCTTTTGCTCTCAGGTGAGCGCCTTAGGGCCTGATAGCCCTCTTGTTTTAAATTACGTATAGTACATTGGTAATAATTGCATAAGACAAACTTATATTGAAGTTTACCTATTGAAGCTTGCATACATGTATTGGCCTACTAATGTTCACAAGAATGACGCCATTACAAACAACCTACTCTTCTACTTCGCTGTCTTCATCATGTTCGTACATTTCAGTGCTTCCTCTGTCCATTTGCAAACATTTAATGTCGTTTGAGAGATCACATATTCGCTTACAGAGATCAAACAAGTGTGTATCGGTTTCCTCGGGTATATTCGCCCGAAGAAACTCGGCGGTTTTAATGATATATTCGGCGTTTGAGCCGGCACAACCGGCGGCCGACAAGATCTGCATCGCCATCACGTCTATGCTGGCTTTGCCCAGAAACAGCCGGTTATTCTGAGTAGCAACGAACACCTCGACCTCCACAGACCTGGAACCGTCTCGCGGGTAAAATGACGTCTTTATGACGTCATATCCGCCTAGAGTCACTTCGCGTTGCGTGAGGCCACCGTACGCTTTTTGTTTCTGTTCCGCTCCATTGACTTCGAACATCATGCCCCAAACTTTACCCTGGAACAAAAGAAATTAGATGTAAAGTGCTCATCACTTTGAAAACGCCAAAGAAAACTTTACATCGAGGCGCCTTTTTGACGTGAGCTGCTAAATACACTACTGTACATGTAGTTTCAAAATGTCGCCTATAAGGTTGGCCAATATTGTGTTTAAGTTTAAATGACAGGTTATGTGTTACCATCCGAATCTGGTATTATGATTGATTACTTAAGGATTCGCACGTGTCCAAGGCGCTAACCTTTCGACCGCCATAATTATTGGTATATAAGTAATCGTCCGATATGATTTCGTCTCAATGTTTTTTTTACTTCTGACTTGATTTCTTTCAGAAGAGATACGCTAACTGTTTCATAATTGTAATATGCACCGCCACGTTTATACGTTTGCAATGTATTGGACTCGGTAATTAATAACGCCATGATGCAATGTGTCATTTACCACCACCCCGATAAATCACTTCTAACATGTGATTACCGGCGGCACGTGTCTATATGTCGGCCGATATCAAGGGCAACCTTTATGAACTCGTGTCTTAGCGGTTTAGTCAATCAATAGCTACAAGTGTATTGACCCACTTTTCTACCGGATCAAAACATGAAATATGTAATCTTGTTAGTATTCTTAAATCCAAACCCGAACTCGGCGGTTAAAATGTACATGTTATGCATTGACAATTTAATGAATGTGCATCGATCTTTAAAGTTTATAGACGCTTTTATTTTCCGCCACTGGTAAAAAATTAGCCGCAATTCCTCGTGCAGTATTTACTAAACATAGCATTTCAGACAATGTGCCATTAATGCACTGGACGTTTTCCAAATAAAAATTACAACCCTAAATGTGTCTTTTATGTGGCACAATACACCGGTAACATGATCATTTACTTACCGTTTTCGATGGCACTAGAGTAGCAACTCTCCCTTTCTGAAAAGAAATATGCATGCTATGTAGGCGTATATACTATAGTTTGTGAATAACTGATAGACAGCTAGTAATTAAAACAATATTTTACACGATGTATTTGTTCTTATATATTCCCAATAATCGGTTAGAGTACCTTTAAGACACACATATGTATTAGAAGGAAATGTGAATATAGGTGGCTCGTTTCTTGCTATTTATACGTACATAATTAACACTATATTATATGTATACGATCATTGGTTGTTTGGGCATAAACTCGCTCATCGCAATATTTATACTAGTTTGTCTCAAAAAGTTTAAAACACAATGAAATAAATATTTAAAAATAATGTTTAAAGGGTACCTTCTTTCAGAGACCTTTACAAACAAATTTTGTATAGGTCCCTGCTTATTTGTTATGGTACTAAACCTATTTCTACATACATTTACATATCCACACTTTTATTAGGTGTACATTATGAGATCGACCAATTAATACATGTTGCTTTTTTAGTTCATATAAGTCAATGAAATACCACTCGGTCCCTACCTGTGTATCCGTGCCCCTGTGTACGTCACTTCCCTGCCAAAATCTCCGCTTGTAGCCACTGATATAACCAATCCTACAATCCGAATACTCAAAGTCTGGTTTCCATAACAACGATCCATACCCGAATAGCCGCAGACTGCAGTTGACACACGTGTCATATTTACTAAACGTCTCTGTATCATCGATATCCATGATTGACAAGTACCGCACACACAAACTTAAAAATAATATTCGCGCTCCTTGTAAAGTTTTACTTCGTATTGCTGACAACGACAATTTACTTCGGTTGAGAACAAGTCGATCACCAAATAGTAAACACATGCATACAAAGGCGACCTGGTTAAAACTGGTTTGTGTGAAAAACAGCTTTTCTCCGGATCTTCCTCTATTTCTATTTTGTTGTTAAGCAGTTTTACGTAGGAAGACTCAACGGGAATAATATTGATCAACACGTTTCCTTCAGAATATTAGTATAAATACGCCTACAAACATAGGATGATGCAACTTCTCACTGTTGTATTGTTTGCTGAATTAGTGCAGCAAATTATAAAGCGCATGTAAAAAAAAAAATTGGTGTTAGGTGCTGTATTAATTAACTCGCTAATTAAAGTTACATCGGAAGTCCTAGAGCCATATACAGCATTCTTCCAAGTTCGATTGAAGAAAAAGACAATAAACAAATAGAGTTTTATTTTAGCTATTTTTTTTTGTTGCAGGGAAGTATATTCCCAACTTCACATTTAACACCCGATTACTGGGATATATCAAGGAAGTATATTTAATATACATCCCTGGATATATATATCCAGGGATGTATATTAAATATACTTCCCTGATATATCCAGGGATGTATATTAAATATACTTCCCTGATATATCCCAGTAATCGGGTGTTAAATGTGAAGTTGGCAATAACATACTTTAAACCTGAACCTTTAACCTTGACCGATTTGCGTCACCGTAAACAGTACCGCCAAATCTTACTACCGCGTCAACGCGCCAGTAAGTACCCGGCGATCAAACTGTTTTACAGTACTTTCCTATAAATGACGTAAACCACATAGGTTTTGTTGTGATGGCCTTATCAAATCGTAACGACGGTCGTTTTACATATGCGGGCGGGACAGCCAATAGTGCTTTGTGCGCTGAGACAGGCAAGCTATTAAAAGTACATCCACGCAAATGTACTTACCTATGCGGAAATGTATTTTTCATTAATAAACATTTATTTAAAGAATATGATTGAATGTAGCAATAATCCTATAAACCCAACATGGAAAAAATAAAAATAATGGCCTATTATTTTTCGTTTTCGCTGAACACCTGCCGGTACTACAGCATGGTGTGTTTTGTACGGGTGATTAGTCTACGGAGGGTCCCGATTTTAATTCCTGAATGCAGTTGTTGTTGTTTTTAACTAAAGTTGTTAGCTTTAGTTCAAGCTTTTGTTCGATATGAACATTATTTCGTGTAGTGTTCAAGTTTAAGAGCAATCGATTAATTCAGCCAATTTCGATAAAATAGATACCGGTATATTTAAAGCAAAAACATTCGAAATGTGGAATGACAAATACAACATTGACATTTTTATAGCGCTGGTAAGTTTAATACTGCATATAAGATATAAAGTGCATTACAAATGTCACACTATGAATTGCAATTATCATGCAGGTGAAATGCACTGGATCGCCTATCACGCGTTCACGACTCCCCTTGACAACACCCTGTTACGTGCATGATGCAAGACAACGTCCAATTAACGTGCTTTACCTTTCAATATTGCCCGTTCATCTCAGTTGTATGATCGCTAAAATGAGATCGTTTAAGGCGTAACAAAAAATGACACTAAATGTCATTACACACACGGTATCTATTCCGTCGTCACGACATTTTACAATCAATCAAGAAGCATGGCGAATTCGAGTGAAAGCGGGGTCCGACGATGACTCAATTAGCCTCGTTATTGGAAAAATGGGCTTAATGCGTGTTAGTATGGTGTCATCCCAGATTTGCCCGTGCAGTCCTCGTGGTACGGGGTGTGGCATTGCTCAGTTATGTATCGATTATGGTTTATGAAATCCTAATTTTGTTTTACTTCCAATGTTTTCCCTTATAAGATTTACTATTGATGCACGCCGAAAACCCGTATACCTTAAATTTCCAAAACGCCCTATTTGCATTAAAAATCATAATAAAAAAAGTTCCAAAGAAATGGTTTGCAAATCAACTTCTGATCTATTTTACGAGTTATTATGCTATATATTGAAAAATTAAGATAAAGCTCGTCTGAACTGATAATAAAGAGAGTGGATGAATATAACGTGCGAATTTATGTGCAAAATCCGCGAAGTACAATAGAAATGTTTAGAGACCCCACAGGTGATATTAAGAAAAAATATATTTATGTACATGTATGACACAAGTTTTTATCGTGATATTTAACCTGGGGTATAATATTGATCATAATGTCTAATTAACGCGCAATTTGCTTTGCCTTCTAGTGAAATCACCGTTTAATACTGAATACTGTAAACAGAAGAAAACTCGTCAAATATAGGACCAGTTTTCAACCGCATGTGGCAAAATAACGCGTGGGTGTCCGCCAGGATGTTTACTGAAACCGGTCCGGAACCGTAACCGGACTTGCAAGTTGTTGCGTTGTTGTGCGCACAGATACTTAGTATACGTGCTGTTTTACAAACTAAGTATACGTTAGTTGTATTACATGTATTTGAAAAGTTTTTTTTATTTATGTTATCAACCAATGAACGTGACAATAATTTAAATGAAAATCGCTCTGTGAAAAGGGGGTGTAATGCATGTGCGTAAAGTGTCGTCCCATATTAGCCTGTGCAGTCCGCACATGCTTATCAGGGACGACACTTTCCGACTAAACTAGATTTTTGCTAAGAAGAGACTTTCTGTTAACGAAAAATATCATACAAGCGGAAAGTGTCGTCCCTGGCACACGCATTAGACCCCCTTATCACAAAGCGCGACTCAAATATAAATTAATAATACATGTTTTATTTAGGGATGCAAAAATGACCAGTTAACCGGTTAAAGTAAAGGTTAGCATAGTACTTTTTCAAATACTACATTTTTCATGGACTTATAAATATATGTATCCCGGTAAAAACTACTTTTTGGAAAAAAACACTAATCTGCTTGTACAAATAAAGCTGACCCATTTATAATCCTTTCAAAATCACACACCGTATCAACCGTTATGATTTAAAGTAAGCTATCATTGGTTGATATAATGGACCAGCGTTGTTTGTACCGGGGTGTTTTATGGATTTTTCTAAACTCGTGCTTTTCCGGGATAAGTCTATTACACATTTCATCTCGAGCGCACGACATACTGTCAATTACCGTCGTCTTCTTCTAAAAACAACATGCCACACCGATGACGGCAATCAATAAAGTGTCAATAAACACAGAAATACAGCAACGAACCAGTACCTTTGTTGTTACAAAAAGGGATTCAGTTTTGAAAATCGGTATCTTTCTTTTGTTTTACTCGCGAACATTTATCTTGTGATCTATGGGGATTTGAGACTATTAGCGTAGCCATAATCGACAAGTTTATTAAACACAAGTAGAGTCAGTCGATTGAGACTTTGCTCTGCTTATTAAATGTTTTGTTTACCAACTTACAATACTGATTGCTCGTCAAAAAATCGATAGAAATATCAAATGTATGAAGATTATCACTTTTCGTTGAAATCATGATCAGCTAACATCGTATTTGCTCTTTTAGTTTAAACCTATTTATTTTTGCTCGATTGCATTTAAGGTACTTACTACTTATTTGAAACGCTCTCGAGTCCGTCTGCTGGGACTAGTTCCAGTACTTGATGTCTATGGGGGAGATCTAAAGTAAGCGGACACCATATCCACTACGCCACGGCGACATTTTGCTCAATTAGAATTTAATGTTATTACTTATTAGTCTAAGTAATCCACATCATCAACGATGCCACATTCAAAGTGTGAGGCTAGTTTTAATAAAGAAAGCGAATTATTAGACTAATTTAATTACAAAACAAAATTCGTAAAGTTATTAAAATCAATAAACGTAGTATTTGTTTGATAAGTTTAGAATTGCGCATCACGGTACGTTTAATAAAAGTAATTAGCAGTATTTGAGATCGTTATACTTGCAAACATAACTATTTAATCAATATAACGATAATTTAAGATCTTAATTTTACATTTCACTTAGCATTTATTTATTTTAATTTGCATTTATATATTTTAAGGTTTGGAATTTCTTCAAGAGATCGGCTGAAAAAAAATGCTTCGTGTCACTTTTGATCACCATCCAACTTCATGGCGGTACATCCTGTTGCACCACTAATTTTGATACATCTAAATGTTTCGCTTTATCCATGTTATATACTTTATTCCTTTGCTTTTTAATTATTGGATAGACAAAATAAACACATATCGATATCTTTGTTTAGTTATGCGTAGCCGATTACTACAAAACTTCTATACAGAGTATCTTCCCTTGCATTAGAAAATCGTCGGCAAACAAGATTTTCGCGCCTTTTCCAAACTGAGGCGACAGCTGCGCAGACGTTCAACAATTCACCGTTAAATTTTTGTCTGATAATTATTGGGTGTGGTGTGTCCTTTTATTGATGACAGAACCTTCATTTATGATAATTAAATACTGAAATCTTGGATGTGGCGTTGTTTATAGTGTGCCATAGTCTGGGGATAGCCAAACGTTAACCAATATCTAGAGTCGAGCTCTTTTATGTTATGATAAACACCACGCAATCAATACAGTGATTGGAATGATAAACACCACGTAATCAATACAGTGCATGGAATGATAAAATCCACGCAATCAAAACAGTGCATGGACTGATAAACACCATGCAATCAATACATTGCATGGCATGATAAAGACCATGCAATCAATACAATGAATGGAATGATAAACAACATGCAATCAATATAGTGCATGGAATGATAAACACCATGCAATCAATACAGTGCATGGAATGATAAACACCATGCAGTAAAACAGTGCATGGAATGATAAACACCACACAATCAATACAGTGAATGGAATAATAAACACCACGCAATCAATACAGTGAATGGAATCATAAACACCACGCAATCAATACAGTGAATGGAATGATAAACACCATGCAATCAATACATTGCATGGAATGATAAACACCATGCAATCAATATAGTGCATGTAATGATAAACACCATGCAATCAATACAGTGCATGGAATAATAAGCACCATGCATTCAATACAGTGCATGGAATGATAAACGTCACGCAATCAATACAGTGAATGGAATGATAAACACCACACAATCAATACAGTGCATGGAATGATAAACACCACGCAATCAATACAGTGTATGGAATGATCAACACCACGCAATCAATACAGTGCATGGAATGATAAACACCACGCAATCAATACAGTGCATGGAATGATAAACACCACGCAATCAATACAGTGAATGGAATGATAAACAACATGCAATCAATACAGTGCATGGAATGATAAACACCATGCAATCAATATAGTGCATGTAATGATAAACACCATGCAATCAATACAGTGCATGGAATGATAAACACCACGCAATCAATACAGTGCATGGAATGATACACACCACGCAATCATTACAGTGAATGGAATAATAAACACCATGCAATCAATACAGTGAAATGAATGAGAAACACCATTCAATCAATTCAGTGAATGGAATGAGAAACACCATGCAATCAATACAGTGCATGGAATGATAAAGACCATACAATCAATACAGAGCATGGAATGATAAACACCATGCAATCAATACAGTGCATGGAATGATAAACACCATGCGATCAATACAGTGCATGGAATGATAAATATCATGCAATCAATACAGTGAATGGAATGATAAACACCATGAAATCAATACAGTGAACTGAATGAAAAACACTACGTAATCAATACAGTGCATGGAATGATAAACACCATGCAATCAATACAGTGCATTTAATGATAAACACCACGCAATCAATACAGTGATTGGAATGATAAACATCAAACAATCAATAGAGTGAATGTAATGATAAACACCATGCAATCAATACAATGAACGGAATGATAAACACCACGCAATCAATTTAGTGCATGGAATGATAAACACCACGCAATCAATACAGTGCAAGGAATGATAAACACCATGCAATCAATACAGTGCATAGAATGGTAAACATCACGCAATCAATACAGTGAATGGAATGATGAACACCACGCAATCAATACAGTGAATGGAATGATAAATACCACGCAATCAATACAGTGAATGGAATGATAAACACCATACAATCAATACAGTGCATGGAATGATAAACATGCAATCAATACAGTGCATGTAATGATAAACACCATGCAATCAATACAGTGCATTGAATGATAAACACCAACCAATCAATACAGTGCATGGAATGATAAACACCACGCAATCAATACAGTGAATGGAATGATAAACACCACGCAATCAATATAGTGCATGGAATGATAAACACCACGCAATCAATACAGTGCATGGAATGATAAACACCACGCAATCAATACTGTGAATGGAATGATAAACACCATGCAATCAATAAAGTGCATTGAATGCTAAACACCATGCAATCAATACAGTGCATGGAATGATAAACACCATGCAATCAATACAGTGCATGGAATGATAAACACCATGCAATCAATACAGTGAAATGTTTGATAAACATAACACAATCAATACAGTGACTGTAATGATAAACATCATGCAATAAATACAGTGCATGGAATGATAAACACCATGCAATTAATACAGTGAATGGAATAATAAACACCATGCAATCAATACAGTGCATGGAATGATAAAGACCATGTAATCAATACAGAGCATGATAAACACCATGCAATCAATACAGTACATGGAATGATAAATACCATGCAATCAATACAGTGAATTGAATGATTAACACCATGCAATAAATACAGTGAACTGAATGATAAACACCACGCAATCAATACAGTACATGGAATGATAAACACCATGCAATCAATACAGTGCAAGTTATGATGAACACCACGCAATCAATACAGTGAATGGAATGATAAACACAACGCAATCAATACAGTGAATGTAATGATAAACACCATGCAATCAATACAGTGCATGGAATGATAAACACCATGCAATCAATTCAGTAAATGGAATGATAAACACCACGCAATCAATACAGTGAATGGAATGATAAACACAACGCAATCAATACAGTGCCTGGAATGATAAACACCATGCAATCAATTCAGTCAAACTTCATGGAATGATAAACACCACGCAATCAATACAGTGAATGGAATGATATACACCACGCAATCAATACAGTGCATGGAATGATAACACCATGCAATCAAACTGCATGGAATGATAAACACCATGCAATCAATACCGTGCATGGAATGATAAACACCATGCAATCAATACAGTGAATGGAATGATAAACACCATGCAATCAATACAGTCAAACTTCATGGAATGATAAACACCATGCAATCAATACAGTCAAACTGCATGGGATGATAAACACCACGCAATCAATACAGTCAAACTGCAAGGAAGGATTTACAATTAATACCATGAACCAACATGGAAAGTTAAATAACAAACTACCAATACAATCAATCGACACGGAAGGTTAAACAAAACGCAATAAATACCTTCCATCTGCATGCACGGTTGAACAACATGTAGTAAATTCAGTCAATCTGCATGGAAGGTTAAACGGCACGCAAAAAATGCAGCCAGTTTGCATGGAAGGTTAAACAACACGCAATCAAGACAGTAAACTTGCATGGAAGGTTAAACGACACGCAATCAAGACAATAAACATGCATTGAAGGTTAAACAACACGAAACCAATGCAATCAATCTGCATTGAAGGTTTGCCGAGTTTATAAAAGTGGATCAAAACGCAGCCCAAACCATTAGCCCGTTATGAAACTGGAAAAAGGGGGTAACGTTAACCAGTCGATTTGATACAAGTGGATCAAAGCGCAACCCTGTCTTCTTGAAAAAAAGGATAAAAAATCAACACCAACCAGTGGCGTTGGTAAAAAGTGACCAAACCAGTCGAGGTCGATAGATGTGTGCTAGAACGCAAAATGTGCCGTCGTGGAACCATAACAGGCCAATATTGTCTGGTTGTTTAAAGGGACTGTCCACTAGATAAAGCGTCGCGCGACGCGAAACGATATTTTGGGAACCTACGAGGATTGCTTATATAGCTAAAAAATACATCCGCATTAAACATGAGCGTCCGTGGTCGAGTGGTCTAAACAGGTAGCTTTTTACTCTAGGACTCCAGGAACCCGGGGGTCAGTGGTTCGAGCCCTGTTGAGGGTTACTTTTTTTCCTTTTTTTAAATTGTTTTCTTGTTTTTTACTGGAGATTTTTAGTTCAAATGTTTAAATTTATCAATATAAAGCATTTAAAGCATTTAATGACAAGCTTCAATACATGCCAAAATCTAGTGGACAGTCCCTTTAACTACTATTAAGCCGATCAGTTTTATATGATGTCAGATTTTGATTGGAAAGTA
>VMBQ01002415.1:39285-134312 GCA_007657795.1 Dreissena rostriformis
CTCCTCCTAGCTCTGGTCACCATACCGGGCTGGTGGCATTTCCTCCCAGCACTCCATCCCCTCCTCCTGGCCCTGGTCAACATACCGGGCTGGTGGCATTCCCTCCCGGCACTCCATCCCCTCCTCCTAGCTCTAGTCACCATACCGGGCTGGTGGCATTCCCTCCCAGCACTCCATCCCCTCCTCCTAGCTCTAGTCACCATACCGGGCTGGTGGCATTCCCTCCCAGCAATCCATTCCCTCCTCCTAGCCCTGGTCACCATACCGGGCAGGTGGCGTTCCCTCCCGGATCAAAATCCCCTCCTCCTAGCCCTGGTCGGCATACTGGACAGATTGCATTCGCTCCCGGCACTCTATCCCCTCCTCCTAGCTCTAGTCACCATACCGGGCTTGTGGCGTTCCCTTCCGGACTCCATCCCCTCCTCCTAGCCCTGGTCACCATACCGGGCAGGTGGCATTCCCTCCCGGCACTCCATTCCATCCCCTTGCCCTGGTCACCATACCGGGCTGGTGGCATTTCCTCCCGGCACTCCATCCCCTCCTCCTAGCCCTGGTCACCATACCTGGCTGGTGGCATTCCCTCCCGGCACTCCACACTATCCCCTAGCCCTGATCACCATACCGGGCAGGTGGCGTTCCCTCCCGGCACTCCACCCCACCCATAGCCAAGGTCACCATACCGGGCAGGTGGCGTTCCCTCCCGGCACTCCACCCCATCCCCTTGCCCTGATCACCATACCTGGCAGGTGGCGTTCCCTCCCGGTACTCCACCCCATCCGATAGCCCTGATCACCATACCGGGCAGGTGGCGTTCCCTCCCGGCACTCCAACCCACCCATAGCCGGGTGACTAGAGCTACGAGGAGGGGATGGAGTGCCGGGAAGGAATGCCACCAGCCCGATATGGTGACTAGAGCTAGGAGGAGGGGATGGAGTGCCGGGAAGGAACGCCACCAGCCCGGTATGGTGACTAGAGCTAGGAGGAGGGGATGAAGTGCCGGGAGGTAACGCCACCAGCCCGGTATTGTTACTCGAGCTAGGAGGAGGGGATGGGGTGCCGAGAGTGAACGCCACTAGCCCGGTATGGTGACTAGAGCTAGGAGGAGGGGATGGAGTGCCGGGAAGGAACGCCACCAGTCGGTATGGTGACCAGGGCTAGGAGGAGGGGATGGAGTGTCGGGAGGAAATGCCACCAGCCCGGTATGGTGACCAGAGCTATGGGTAAGGCGTATGCCGGGAGGAAATGCCACCTGCCCATTAGGGGGACCATGGCTAGGGGAAGAGGATCGAGTGCCGATGGGAAATGCCACCAGCCCTGTATGGTGACCCCGGCTAGGGGGAGGGTGGAGTGTCGGTAGGAAATGCCTACTGCCCTGTATGTGGACCACGGCTAGGGAGAGGGTTGGAATGCCTGGAGGAAATCCCACCTGCCCGGTATGGTGACCAGAGCTTGGAGGAGGGGATGAAGTGCCGGGAGGGAACGTCACCAGCCAGGTATGGTGACTAGGGCTAGTTGGAGGGGATGGAGTGCCGGGAGAAAATGCCACCAGCCCGGCATGGTGACCAGGGCTATGAGAAGGGGATGGATTGCCGGGAGGAAATGCCACCAGTCCGGTATGGTGACCAGGGCTATGAGGAGGGGATGGAGTTCCGGGAGGAAATGCCACCAGCCCGGTATGGTGACCAGAGCTAGGAGGAGTAGATGGAGTGCCGGGAGGAAATGCCACCAGCCCGGTATGGTGACCATGACTATGGGGAGGGGATGGAGTGCCGGGAGGGAATGCCACATGCCCTGTATGGTGACCAGTGCTAGGGGAAGGGGGCGGAGTGCCGAGAGGAAATCACAACTGTCCGGTATGGTGACAACCATACCAACATTTCATACCAAACTCACATACGCCGAGAGTGGGAATTAAATCCAGGTCATCGAGGCGAATGCGCGTGTACCAATAGCCCAATAGAAGTACAATAGCCCAGTAGAAGTACAATAGCCCAATAGAAGTACAACAACCCCACTTCTTTATTATGGAAAGGAGCATGCAGTCCATGAACTGATATAATTCAGTAAATATAGTTAGTATCAAGTATATAAGTTGTATTCTTGTCCGTGTAATAAAATTATCAATTGAAACGATCTTTGTATATTTGTGAGGCATAATCTTATTTTCTTATTGTATTATTTCGTATTAGTATTTACCATTTCTTATAAACAAACATCCCTTATTATAAAATCTCAATAAAAATACATTAATAATATATAATTTATGACGTACTTTAAAATATGAATTATAAGTTCAAAGAGTCTGCTTTTACAGAAATACAAACACAATTGCGCATAACCGACCACGTTTCACACGCACATTTCGGACCGTTTTGGATACGCGCCACACGACATTTGTTTTGCCACGCGTGATGTACAAACAAACTGTAATACAAACACAATCTTGCGCGCATAACCGACCACGTTTCACACGCACATTTCGGACCGTTTTGGATACGCTGCACACGACATTTATGTTTGACACGCGTGATGTAAAAACAGACGGTAATACAAACCAAAACACATGGTTGCAAAACCCGGCTTTTGGGGGTTGCTATCGTTTGAACATAAATATAAACATACAGTCGACATAAAACGCAATAATGAAATAATCGTTACGTTTTGTCACGTAATGTCCTAGTATGTCATGCTCGGGGTTAAAGGTCAGTCACAGTAGGGTAGGGGCGTATACAGGATCTCGCCATCGGGTCAAGCCCGGGGCTGTGGGAAAATGCCACCGGCTTGCCGATATACGTCCCGATATTGTCGATCTGTATCTGACCACCGTAATCAGTTGATTATTAATTTGTCCTATCTCTAATGTCCATCATTGTTTACCTGTAAGAGACAATGCTTAATATTAAATGGTAGCTTATCTGCGTCTTTTAAACTTAGAGATCTGATAGATTTTTATTCGCATAGTTGTATCATTCAAAATAATTTTTCTCGCGTTATGCTAACACGAACGTCAAGTTCCAATTGACATGTTTGCATTTTGTGCTAAATAATGACTTACATAGATATATTTGTCTATATTTCATGTATATATTTCTGTGTCTGCTGTTTTGAATGGTACATAGCAACAGCATGTTTCACGATACAATATTATTTAATAACAAAAATATGAGTTAAGGTAATTGTATGTGCGTAAAGTGTCGTCCCTGATTAACCAGTGAAGTCCGCAGTGCGCACATGCTTATCAGGGACGACACTTTCCGCCTTCTCTGGATTTTTGCTAAGCAGAGAATTTCTTTAAACGAAAAATATCATTAAAGCGGAAAGTGTCGTCCCTGATAAGCCAGATGAGTTTACGAGTCCGTACATAAGGCTTATATTCAAGATGCACTGCAAGTTTGTTTTCAAATGCGTCCGTTTGCAGAGCCTTCCTCTAAGCGCCTTCTGTAAATGTGCATAATGTGACTGACACACCAAATGAAAAACATTGACACTCACTGTACGAATATTGAAAGATTGAATTATTTAAGGCAATCGCATCTCCCATCATTCAAGGACCAACAATGGGGCAGATACCGCGGGCAACAAGCATGAAATCATGCAATTGTCCGAGAACAAAACGATCGCACGCGGTCTCGTGCGGTGGAATTTAATAAACGCTCCGATAGAATAATGACAAAATACAAAATACCTTGTCGCGTTCCATTTACACCTTTGGCTGAATTTGAAACTCATTAAAATGTAAATTTGCAAGATTGTTGAAAAATGCACGGAAAGATATCAACTATATCCCACGCTATTACATGACCCAGTGATTACAATCGGAAACGGAACAATGCCGATTAGTTGAGATATTTTAGAAATCACGGACAGTATATCGTGATTCAATCAAAGATATCTCCGCGAAACCGATAGGCCCGAGATATCAAACAATGAGCCGAGATCTCAGAGACAGTTAATTGGCCGCTATGTATGGGGTTTGCAGACGTATCTTGGGTTAGAACGTTTAACATCTGTTATACGCTCCGTCAGAATCCATTCAGCGGCCGATGTAGCAGTAAATCGAGCCGCGATCCGACTATTAATGGTATTATTACTTTATCAAATCTATTGTTTATTTGTTTGGATTGATAACACAATGGTGCGCATGCCATTCTCAAATGGACTGGTTTACATTTTTATAAACACGTCTGTGAATTTCGGGAGATATCGAAGCAACCGTTTCATGATAGATTCAGCTTAAGCGCGCATTGGCTGTATTTGAATTTCTATTTTAAACTTATTTTTGTTGCACGCCCAGTTTGAAATAACAGTAAAACTAATAAGCTGCACACGGCATGTGCGCCTAAATTTGAGTGTCATATATTATTTATTATAATTGAAGTCGAAAGCAAGAAGTAGGGATAACTCAGTCAAACACTCTCAAAAGACTGATTCAATTAAAAAGAGGGTATAAATGAGACGTGGTCTAGAAAAAATCAACGGTTTTCATGCATGTGCGCAAAGATTGGCCTGTGCAGTCCGCACGTGTCAAGTCATGTGATTTTCATATTCTTATGGCTCCTTTTAAGAAATAATTAACAGAAAAACTGACAAATTTTTATAATAAAAGCTGCTTCATACTTCATAAAAAGGTCCGTTAGAAGGTTACTTGAGAGGACATTTAAGCAGACTGGTCCTCTAGGGTACGCATCTTTGCACTGAAGCTGAACAACTCATTCAACGATTTTAAATTACATTTTCCACCTGATTTAACGTTGTTCATTTCTGAAATAATACCACACAACACGCTTTGAACAAACCTTATTTTCTTTTTCTAATTTTATTACTTATTTGCACGCGTCGTCACGCGCCCTGGAGGCCATTTTGCATCCTTGACTGGTTTCTAATATTGTCGTCTGCTGACTAGTTTTCAGCGCGCGCGGCCTTAAGTCGCCTGGCTGTCTGGCAGCAGTAATCAGGCGTTACTTGGCAACAGAAATTTATTGAAACCCCCACCCTTATTGTATTTGAAAGCATGCCTGATTTGTCGTATGAAATATGCTTCTGTTGTTATTCAAAGCCAGTAAATATGACATACATTTCAATAACCTTGTCTCGATAAAAACGACTTTGGACCATTATTGATTCATAAATTTCGTCTAATTGGTTTACAGTATTGACAATGCGCTTGAACAAAAACATATAGCATACATTTAAGCCACCAATTCCGTTTTGAATGAAATTTTTGATAAAATATTCATGCTTAATTTTTAAACAATTTTTATACGTGGTGCAAAATGAACTACTTTTCTGAACGTAGAACTTGGAACAGCATGTATTTTTAAGGTTATTTCCTATTCATCACAACTAATTTAGGCAGTAACAATAAGGCAGCCACTTCTTTTGTTTTTGTTTTACGTTATCCTTTTTAACGATTCCAAATTAATATGAATGTGCTATGACATGAACAATCTTCCGGATTTTTATTAAACATTCTTTCTTGAAGTAATTTTAGTTAATTTAAAAATAATTAAGTGAATATGATCGAATGTAGCAACAATTTACTTCAGCGACTTGAGCAAAAATGTGTCTTGTTCTGAGAAAACTGGGCATAATGCATGTGCGTAAAGTGTCGTCCCAGATTAGCCTGTGAAGTCCGCACAGGCTAATCAGGGACGACACTTTCCGCCTAAATTGGATTTTTGCTAAGAAGAGTCTTCAGTCAAAAGAAAAATGTCATAAAAGCGGAAAGTGTCGTCCCTGATTAGCCTGTGCGGACTGCACAGGCTAATCTGGGACGACACTTTACGCACATGCATTATGTCCAGTTTTCTCAGAACGCGACACAAATGATCGAAGACTCAACATGAAAAAAAAGTTTAGGTTGGGCACATTTTTTTTTCAGAATTGCTTCCTGCACTTTATGTGGATTTAGTGCCGTTAAATAACAATGCAGAGAGCCTTTGCATCCATGGAGATAGGCTGCGCATAAAAAAGCAATTTAACAAAATATATCGATATAATTTCATGTATCTACAAGAGAAAATATCATTAATATGGACGCAGTCACGCGGAGGTTGCAAGCAAACACATAACGCAACATACTAATTCGTTATGCATTAACCGTTAACCGTATTTTCCCTGCAAAATTCTGAATCGTTTTATCTACCGGAAATATGTTCGGAGTTGCTTAATTAGCCCTGAAATGTCCGGATGCACGCAAACGCTCCATAACCGATCACGTGACCCGGATGCCACTAAACGCGATACGTGATGCAAGTCTGAGAGCTGAACGGCGCGACGTTTGCGTGTCCAAAGCCGATTGACCGGAAGTGAGTGTGTCATACTGACCATTAGTCCACTAATTTTGTCCATTAGACGGACATTGACATCGAGAATAAAACACGTCCAATGGTCATTAGAGTAATCGTAGCCGTTATTTGAGAGATTGAGCAATCCATATATGACTTTCAATTGTTCGAGGTATAATTCCGAAATGTATATGAGCCTCTCTCTGGGAAAACCAGGCTTCATGCATGCGCGTAAAGTGTCGTCCCAGATAAGCCTGTGCGAACAGGAACGACATTTCCGCTTTTATTGCATCTTTCGTTTGAAGGAAGTCAGTTCTAACCAAAAATCCTGTTTAGGTGGAAAGTGTCGTCCCTGATTAGTATGTACGGACTGCACATGCTTATCTGGAACGTCACTTTACGCACATGCATTAAACACCGTTTTACCACACCAAGGCTCATATGTGACTGTCGATTGTTTCGAGGTAGAATACCGAAATGTACATACTATACTTATAAACATAGAAATAGCATGCAGCACGCATCATGAAGCACATCAATCAGTATCAAGAATAATGGGGGAAAAGGAGGCTTTTTATACATGACTCCAGATACAAAACCAATTATCAATATTATTTAACTCTTGCCGGTATTTAGAACAAGAGTGTCCGTATAAATTCGTAGTAATCGGAGTGTCCTAGAAATAGAAAGAACGAGGACATGCACCGGCCACGTCTAAATCCCGACATCCTGCAACCGGGATACAAGAGCAAAGCAAATACAACAGAGACGAATGGAAACTCATTCGAGGGGAAAACAAACAAGGGGTTCCGTGTCAGCAGACTGATTTTAGTTTATTCAGTCAATGCTTGTTAATCAGAACACAAAAACTCAATCGCAAACATGTATTCTACTCGAATGTAGTTGACTGGCGTCTTTAAGGTGAAGGTGAAGTGAATAATATCGTTTTCAATTCCAAATGATTGGCTGTTAATAGCAATGCTTTTCGGTGCAAATTGTATTATTTCATTACACATTGATGCGATTTCTATATGTCTTTATATAACACTTAATTTAAATGTTTTCATATTAACCTCTATATACAATAATTTACACGTCTTTTAACATTCGTTGATCAACTTACGAAGATGGCCGCTGTTTTGCAATGTGTCATCAACACTCGATTTCGAGGAACACACATATATTGCAGACATGTACTAGGCAGGTTTAAATTAAAAAGATGAAACTACGCGCATTAAAAAAAACTGTGCGATACATTAAACGTACCGTTATCCTATATATACATTTCGAATCATTGAAGCTTGGCGAGCTAAAACTAAAATTTCTATATTGCAGTAGTAAGTCCAACTTGTTGACGCTCTCAAATATTAAGCTACTTTTTTTATTTGGTTATATTTGGAATTTAGCCCATATTAAAAGTATCTCTAAATTCTTTGCGCGTCTTACAAATTAGACTATGCAGTAGTTGACATGTTCATGTCGTAGTATGAGACATCATAGCAACGATATCATTATCGTTTAAATAGATGTAAAATTTCGTTTGAAATAAACGGCATATATCTTACATAAATCCGGAATGTAAATGCATGCCCATGTTTACACTGCTTAGAACTACGTACACTACTGTGATAAATGTATCGCAGTTAATTATATGCACAGGACTGATGACGTTCAAACGTTCAAGCGCCTCATTTGCAGAGTAATTAACCCTTTGCATGCTGGGAAATTTGTCGTCTGCTAAATGTTGTCTGCTAAATTTCTAAAATTAGCATTTTCTTCGATTTTTTTTCAAAGAATACTATAAGAATAGCGTTCTGTGGCGTCTCATCTGGATCCAAACTGTTTGCAAAGGCCTTCAAAATCCGGTTCCAGCGCTCAAAGGGTTAACGGGCGATAACTCAGCGCCACAAGTATTCTTTTACATACCATAAAGGGATCATTGCGAAAAAACACGATGGAACAGAACAGAACAGAACATATGCTTTAATTTGACTTGCACAATGTACATCGTCAGTATAACAAAACAAACAAATCACGATTTACGATTTAGATTCATGTCACGTTAATCATATAATACATAATTATAGTACATACGGTAAACAATAAAGTACATTACTTCATATACTATATAATTTTAGTACATACGGTATATAGTAAAGAACATAAGGTTACGATTTAGATTCATGTCACGTTAATCATATTATACATAATTTTAGTACATACGGTATACAATAAAGTACATTACTTCATATAATATATAATTTCAGTACATACGGTATATAGTAAAGTACATAAGGTATACCTGGTCTTTACTATAAAAAAAATAACATTTGAATATTTTAATCAAATAAATTGTGTTAATTCAGAATTTGTAAGTTTCTTTGTTTAAGAGGATGAACTTAAATTTAACAATGTCTGGTCATATATTGTTTGTTGGTGTTCATTTTCCAATTATATTCTAAAGGCGAAATGAAAATTGTATAGTATATAAATGCAAGCAGTAGAAATAGTGCTGACAAAGTTTGTACAGATAAAAAGCTTTCAAATAATTAATCAGATTCCATTATCGGACAACAATTAAAAAAAAATAAACAATGAAATGAAGCAATTTATTTTAACTATTGGTTGAAGATGTTGAGAGCGAATGGTTACAAAAAAACGCTAACGTCTAAACTCTATTTTAAGCCGACCTTTAGACAAAGAGAGTTTAATGTGATTCACCTTTAATATTAAGACTGGCACGTGCCTTACGTGCTTAATGGAAACTGAACATGCAAATTATTCAATACTGATTGGTTCGCATGATGCGATGGACGCTTTGTTAGCGACAGTCTGTCTGTTTTGACAGGAACGCTTCCACTTTGGTGAATTCCATGCTGCGAGTTTAAAGGGTGACAGATTCGAGGTCAAAATTATGTCAAGGACAACGGCATGTTTAACATAGAATTAAACAATATAACAAATAACATATTAAATTGAAATGTTTATGTTATTTTAATACAAATGTTGCAGTTTCTCTGATAGTTATTTTGTGTTGTTTTTTTTTCACTTGAATTTCGCGTGTTGGAAGTGACATTTTCGAAAATATTTATTGTAAATTGCGATGAAATATTATAAGTAAAGAACCAGATATTTATTAAATATTTTATGCAATAGCAAAGAAAAAACTTTCGGAACAAGAACATTTTTTTACAAAAACGATCGATCTAAATTATTATTCTAAACCAATGACTTAAATTTAAACAGTCTCTGATCTCACGGGATGCAAATACAAAGTTATCAGTTTGAGAGCAGCGTTATCGCGAAAATAAACACTTTAAATTGCGGTCCCTATTTTGTTTGCACGGATGAGCGCTCGAGTTCCTTAATTTGGGCTCCCACCTGTTTCCCACTATTGGACCAGCTCACCGTTGTTTATTTGTTCTGCAACTTGATCTTTCTGTTGTCTCACCTACACACACCTGCTCGCCGTCTTTGATGCTATCCGCGCCAGTGGATGCCTCATTAACTAGATAAATCAAAGGCTCTGGTTGGGACATCACTTTCACATTTCCTTGAGGTAATGTGAAAGTATTGGAAAACGCAATTTCAATTAATGATGCGGACAACCATAATAAACAATGCAATTTAGAGTTCGCACAGTCATATTTGCAATGCGTTTTCTTGTTCTGTTTATTTCGTTTGCAACCTTGTTATCGCTGGTTATTTATTGTTTCTTCTGATTCAGAAATCTTGCAATTTCCAAATTGATATTGTCAACATCATTTTCGATCGCGTGGAGACTTTGAAGTTCTTTTTCTGCTGTGTACCTGTCATTCAATTCACATGTAACGGTATTAAATTTGACTAAAAAGAAGGTCTGTTTAAAAAAACATGAAGCGGCTGTGCGATTTGCATTAAAAGATGTTGTTAAAACATATACTACATTGAACATATCACCAACGGCAACATAACAGATTAGTCCTTATTACAGGAACAGTAGAAATGCATACCGGCTACATGTTCATAAAGCTGTATTAATTTAGTGGAATAAATCAATATAACAGGATTCATATATGAACACTTATTCGATTCAAGTTTCTGGGGTTAATGTTTTGTGATGTCGTGTTTATTTTCCAAGCAAGATGGACAATTCTTGCCGGTCAATAAACGGTAATTAGTTGACAGTCCTCGACGCATGCCAATGCAGCGTTTTAACAACGTCAATTTAATAGATAATGAAAACAGTCTCATCACGAAATCGTTAATTGCGAAATATTGTCTGCTTTAATCGATTTATCAAACACAATAAATCAATTTCAACAGCCGACGATGACGTATGTTGCGTGCACCTGCCTCATTCAGCCATTCAATTTTACGTGTTTCCTTGGTTGAATAGAGGATTATATAAACAAGCAGTGAAAGTTGTTATCATATCGTTGATGCCAACCTTAATAATGATGGATATATAACTCTGGCATTGGTTTTCGCCATAAAAAAAATGTCATCAGGAGGCTTGCATCAACAAGACAATTATTATTATTATGTTTTTTTTTCAAAGGTGATGATAGTGATGTTGGGGAGTACAGCTTAAATTTTACATTTTACATGTATTGCTTTGCAAAGTTTATACAGACTTAGACGGTGCATGACCTTCCCAACTCACCAATTAACGCGCACGCGACCTTGGGTTTTTACAAGCACTTCCACCGATGTCCACGTGATTAATCACATTGTATAACTCAGTTGCTACTCTCGCCCTTGACTACAATGGTGAATAGCGGCAAACATGCCCGCATAACCGACCCCATTGACCTGTCACTGATGCCATGGCGCTGACCGACGACAATTCAAAACAGCAGACGACACGGTAAAATCATTTCAGATCGATTAATCACATTGAAAAAGGTTTGTCTTCAGGTGTAATCCCTCAAATCCTTCAATATGTGGCGAGTACCATCTGCCGCAGAGAGAAAAACAAACACTGGACAGAAGTGGACGCAAGCAGACGACACGTTTTTGTTGAAGTTGTCCTCAAGTGGACACCACGAGGGTGTCGTGACAAGGGATGTTGCCAATTAAGTGAGTTTTATATGAAAACTTTCGTCCACAGAGTAGGCTGATTTGTATGATAATGCTAATTTTACTTTTTAGAGATTCCAGGACCTTACGATTAAGGGTGACATGATTTTCTGTAGAACTGATATTTTGTGTGTCATAGAGTGGTACACTAGATTTATCAATATCATTCAATATTGCATTAATTAAAGAAGAAAGAAGCAGCGGAACGCAACTGATTGTTATTTAAATTATTAGATTAACCCCTTCTAATTGTGTTCCAAATTAATTAACTCGATACCCCAAATCAACTACAGTAATCAGTTCTAAAAGAAACCATGGGTCACCCAAAGTCATCGTTTCAATTTCATGATAATTGAATTTACGAATTCTGTGAGTGCCACATGTATCCAGAGGCGAAGTGATTATTTGAGGAACTAATTGTCTTTTAATTACCCTGCGGACAAACATTCCCTTATTTTACAAGTGATTTTCGAATTACCGTATTTCTCCGTTACAGGAACGATTTTAGACCTTAATGAACGGACCATCTTACTATGTTTAAGCTGTCGCGAACATAACGTGGTTTTCACTTTCAAGACGTGGATATGATATCCAAGCTAAATATGGGGTTTTTTAAATATAGATATCCTAACCAAAAATAAAATTGATAATAATTTGGGTATTTTCTTTTTTTATTATTAAAATTATTGTAATAAAGTTTTAGATGGCAAATGATAGCTTAGTTATATACGTGTTATGTGAATATCAATAGGTATTAATATTTTATTTATGTCCTTTTGCCTTTCGTGTTCAAAATGAGTTAACATAAAATGACAAAACTTCCGCTTGTTTAGCCGGGGACGTCATTTTCCGGTTTCGTTGAGCGCCCCCGGAAGACAGCGACAGGTGACAATCTCACTGACACGGAGTGTGTCACAATTTTCACGTGTTAACGCCAAAATGACTGGAAACCCGTCCACCCACAATTATACAGAAATGCAATAAACTGTTTCACCGTGATGGACAATCATGTCTTTTAAATTCATTACAGAAATTGGTATTTTATCGCTATTTTATGACTTCTGTCTCATGTTTCAGAATAAAACAAATTGGGATAGAAAGTGTCACATTATTTCTCAAAACAGATCGTTATCGTTTCCATTAAATGCTGATTATTCTTTTTCGTGCGAAGTGGGCGGGGCTAATATGAAAATGAGTGGGTGGGGCAGAAATTCGACAGATTATATTTTAATATTGACAGCATCTTCCATTTCCATTGGGTGTGCATAGCAAATCTATTTTGATAGAAAATCAGAAATAATTCTTGTCACAGCAACAATTTTGAAATCAGTCATACTATTATATGTCTATTCAGTCAACTTGGGATGCATATGGGCCGCGCCCTGTAAAAGGGGGTTTAATGCATGTGCGTAAAGTGCCGTCCAATATTAGCTTGTGAAGTCCGTACAGGCTAATCAGGGGCGACACTTTCCACATTTATTGAACTTTCGTTTAAAGGAAGACTCTTCTTGACGAAAATCCAGGCTAGGCAGAAAGTGTCGTCCCAGATTAGCCTGTGAAAATTGCACAGGCTTATCTGGGACGACACTTTACGCACATGCATTTAACCCCTGTTGCCAGAGTGCGGCCCATACGTAATACACGCATGTAACGAGTATACCTACGTTGTACTCATTTTTGATCGTGCGAAGATATTTAAACCTTATATATTGATACCACAATATATTTTAATTGCATATAATGAACGCGTATATTTGTAATTCACCATGTTTAAAAAAAAACAATATGAAATATTGAAATAGGACATGATTGTGAATATGTACATGGCCGTGCCTCATTGAGCTATATCTCTTTTGAACACACTCTTTTGATTGTTCGTCTTCATGCATACAAATGACATGTTATTTTCTCTTACGTTAATGAATTGAATCAAATGTGTGTTTATTTTCAGTATTGAACTATTAAATTCAAAGTCACACAAGGGACCAATTTCAGAGAAAAAAGCTAATACCAAACTGGTGTCATAGACCTTGAGAGAGACATTTACATATTCACTCAGTATTTTAAGCACGTCCCAATCCATTTCATCAATTTCGAAATCCTTCTTGAACTTGCCAGGACCTTTGCTATCGCCCCATTTCTGTTTGCTTTCCCTTCCGTATTCGTAATTAAACAATACGCTGAATTAAAACAATCGGATGTACGTTTCGGTCAATACATCACATGATCGCCGATTGTCTTTGATTTCGCTTTGGTAATTCGTATTAACGTGTTTTGATGAATTCGTTTTGGTATCTTAACTATGTTAAAGTGTTATTGAACAGCCAAAGGTATTGGTCAGATAAAGTGACATTTAGATTATGTATTCATTGGAACATATTTCTACTCAATTCTTCATGCTTTTCATAAAAACATAGTATTTAAAGCTCGGTACTCATTTGTCCATTTTACTCATTAGTATACTTGTGTTTTCAAGACTTTGTCCAAACGTACCGGTATGTACTACAGGTATTACTATGTAAGGTTTTATAGTTATTGTGACAATCGTTGTAGTTATGCGGATTGTTTCGATGTTTATACTGCATTTGCCCCCCATTATCCAATGGTTCGTACTCGTTAATTCAATATGTTTAAATACATGTCCTATTAAATACATACCAGTAAGATAAGAAAACATGAAAGGGTATCAGTTCACGTAAGATACTTCAAGAACATCGTGCATTTTTTAAAATATTTTTTAGCAAATAAAGAATATTTCAAATACAATGTTGTGTCGAAAACTATCCTGCTTTAATATCAGACATAATTTATCATACAGCAATTGTCATAATTGACAATATTATCAGATAATTGTCGATTTGCTTGATCAATTAATTTGTTCTTATAAAGAGAGCTATTTTGGTCTGTTCGTTTGTGATGGGTTTCCATTACATTGCTGACAGCCCTCTGTTTGGCTGCTTTTGTATTGAATATCAAACACGCATTCCGCTGCCATGTTCTTACAGTAAATAGCTATTAAATGTGATCATGATCCATCCTGCTATTTAACGCATTAATCAAAACATGTCAACAGCTCTGGACGTCATTTTGAGTCTAAACTTCAATCATAATAATGTGGACGCTTGTTTACATATATCGCTATTTAAAGACTTCCTGTCATGCGCAAAAGACAATCTCGTATTTGATTGACATTATCAACATGCCATAGAGACGAATAGCTCCTGGTAAAAATGGCAATTATGCAAATTCATGCAATTTCATACCACAGGCATGTTTGTGCAATCAGCGTTAATATCGTGTTCGCAAACAACTGCTTGTCAATCACTAAATTTCTTGGCATATTTTTGTTTTGTGTTTCTATGTATGTTTTTGGGCATTGTTACTATATAAACAACGTAGAACGATATTAACGTGCTTGTCAGAAACATATTGTGCCATGGCTTTGCGTCACTGGGTATTGTTTCCCGACGCAGTTGACATATATTTACAATAAGATTGGCATAATGTACAGTTATATATACACTTACAACGTATTTGCGAAATGGAATCTGAGCTCAGGACCGTCCTTCATAAATAAGGCAATGTAATGAGAATATACACACTGAAAGCCGGCGACCTATAAACGAATATTTATGTATTCTTATAATGCTTATTCTGCCAAGACTACAACTTTGCAGCCATATATTGACAATTTCGCTGTAAGATCAAAATGTTTAATGTTTATCTTCGAGTGAAAACTGCATATCTCGAAAATCAAAAGTATGTTAATTTGTTAGTAGAACAAGCAGCCATTGTATCTATTGTAATTGCTGAAAACGCATCCGTTGATTGCACCAGCAATGTATATAATTGATGTGCCATTTGATAAATTATGTAACAACTAAAAAGGATAGATCAACGTCAACAAATTATGTAAAACGAGTGAACTCGATTTATACCTTACGCTAAAATGGAAAATTTCGTTATAAAACCACACGTACACGTTTATATATAAATGCTGGAAACTCGTTGTTTGTTCAAATATTTGTGAACAATTATTTATTGATATCATGAATGGCATTTAGTCAAAATTGACATAAAAAACTGATATCAGAGAACACGAAGGTGATTGTATCAAAATTATAGATAATGATATACGACATTCCGGACGGAAGAACGTATGAAAACCTAACTCATTATTTAAACTATTTCTCATTATTTCGCTTACAACAACACCATCCACGTTTTTTAACGCGCGCACCAATACTAACGATGCTATTTATTAGTACTCACAAGAAACCTTTTTACAACAGGTGTGAATCTATTTAACTAAACAAACCACATCACGCGGAGGTCATTTCATCTTCCGGTTAAGGTCAACCGGGATCATCGAGGGCCTCTTATTATACACAAACCTCATTAACATACTAGCATGTGCTCCTGAATAAAGTCAATTAAGACGCCGCACTTTCTTTTGATTTATAAAATGGAAAGGGCTATATGGGAGATATAGGACTTCCGTTTATGTCTTTTGATCACTTTATTGGTTTTTCTGATGGCGGGCGGTCGTGGGGCAACAAAACCTTATTAAGGGTATCAAAAACAAGGCGATCTGACCATTATCTTCAATTTCCGTGGTCAGTTTTGGCGCTCTTAACTAGACTGAGGCGGGTTTAGTACTGCACCCGTAGCTATAAAATACATGTATGATACGGTGTATTCAAAAATATGTTATAGATAAGAATGACATGTATCGTTGAAATCTGGACGATGTAATTAATTAAATATATGCACAAGTTATGAGGCTCTAAAATAAACGTTTCATATTTTGTTAGGTTTCGGTTTCAATTGTATTCTTATATGTCATCATGTTCGTGGACTTCATGCTGGCCAACTAGTATTTCGTCATTTAATGATATTTGCACTTTACTCTGAATGTCGTTAACACTACAGTGTATATCATCCAAAACATCGTAAGAAAACCTAACGGTTGAGATCGAATACACATGCATCAAACTTAAAATTGTCGTCAACTGAAGTTCTTGACTAAACGACATTTTTTAATGGCGTCCATTAGCTGTTTGTCTGCAACTGTCATTTTAATCGGGAATCCAATCAGAATCGTAAATCCGTATGACAAGAGGTTATTGACGGTCTGTAATGTTTTCCAAGAAAAATGCGAAGTACACACGACAATAAAACGCTGACATCTCCAGTTCTTGCAAGACTGCATTCAATTAGGATTTCAATGCAGCACTTGTGAAAAACGCTTGGAAATATGGTTTTGCAGCGTGCTTGATAAACATTTTTAGCGGTTCATAAAGTTCTCGCAGAAGGTGAAGTTGTTTTTTTTTGTTAATGTTTATTAAATTATTTCGTTAAGCTTATTTTAGTTTGATATCTTGGAAGATAATCGATGCAAAGGCATTTTTTCTTTGAGTCCATAATCCACGATGGGGACATACAGAATTAACCCCTCTCCGAGGGTACGTACGGATGTCCCTTGTCCCAAGGTCAAGAAAACCCTTGAAAGTCAAACGTCGAATTTTATATTTAAGCCATATTTCATGTCCCGAGCAAAATGTTTTCCAGCATCGAAGGAATTTTAAACAATATATTTCAAATGCCATGCATGGCAAACAGTAGTGTTGTCAATTAGAATCTAGCCCTGGGTCGTCGTCTCGTTATTGATCGTTTAAGCACTTTAATCGTTTTGCCCATTTTGTCTTAACTCCTTCTCCTCTTCCTCATCATCATCAGCATCAAAAGGATATAAATGATGATGATGATAATGTAATAATGATGATGGTACTAAGGAGGGGAAGTAGTAGAAAATGACGATGCATTATACTTCGGTGTTTTAACAGCTCACATCAAACATCGAACGCTTTTACGTGTTTAATACACAAGTCGGTTTACACCAAAGTGCAGTTCAACAAACGTCTCACCACAGACAGATTCATAACCGCGTACTATTGTTAAAGAGATTTTTAGAATCATATATACATTATGATATGTACTTCAAAATGTTAACTCGAGATAGCACGTGTACTCGCTTACACACTTTCTGTCAAGATGTGACGTCTGTATATCTGCCTCAGCCATCCATCTGTACTAAGGTAATCCAGCAATGAGCGTACATCACTTTCAAGATATTAGAAGATCGTTAATGCCGAGGGTTATTACTGTTAATACGACTTCTCGTAGTCCCGAGAATGGCATACACTCCTGATGAGTTGTCAGTTTGAATATCCCAAAAGGTTTGAAAAAATAATAATATATTTTACCATACTTCATGTCTTTGTGTGTGGATGCTTTCTTAAAATAACAGCAAATACTATAAGACACGTGCCAATCAAATCTCAAGAGAGGGCAACCAAGCGTGTAATATGACTGCATATTATTGACAAACTGTTATAGGGATTGCCTATTTATAGGAACTCCCTATTAAAAGGAATTCCCTTTTATAGGAATTGCCTATTTAAAAAAACATTGAACACTCGGACGTGTCTTTTACTTCTCTTTCTGAAGTTGTAAGCAGCATAAAATTAGTAAAACTGCATCCGTTTTGTGGTGAAGAAAATGACTGTGGCGTGTTCTGAGAAAACTGGGCAAAATGCTTGTGCGTAAAGTGTCATACCAGATTAGCCTGTGCAGTCCGCACAGGCTAATCCGGTACGACACGTTCCGCCTAAACTGGATTTTCGCTAAGAAGACATTTTAACGAAAAATTCCATAAAAGCGGAAATTGTCGTCCTGATTAGCCTGTGCGGACTGCACAGGCTAATCTGGGATGACAATTTACGCACAAGCATTTTGCCCAGTTTTCTCAGAACACGCCACATGTATGAACATGACGGTTATGACTTTCTTTCTAATCAAAGTTATTATTTGTGTAACTGTTTAAGTCAAGGGAAAAAAAACAAACAAGTGGTGTATTTTCATTTTTTTTTTCAATTTTTCATTCACTCATAAGTTTATTTTTCACGTATTTTTGTGTTGAAACCGTACCCTTAATATTTATTATTACATTCACTTTCCATGAACACAGACGTTCAAAATGCAAATATGTACTTTTAAACGTGCATCCTGGTCTTGAAATATCACTTATTCATTAAGTTCTTTGCGCAAAACTATTAGAAAGTTGCCCTGAGAGTTCATAAAAAATACTTTTCAACCATTCATACTATGTTCCCATTAATTTAAATTGTGTGACAGGTATAGACAATACTATTTAAGTATACTTGAAATTATCCGACGAGTTGAAAACAAGTTTACACGGCGAGGGTTCTATTAAATTAACTAACTGAATCGAACCTTGTGTAGTTATTTACAAATTATTTGTGATCTTTCATGGTTACGGCACGCGAAATTGTCCTCAACACTTCAATGAAAAATCAGAGATATAAGACACAATATCGCTATATGCCTCGATTCAAATTTAATCAGCAGTCCAAATGTTACACACTCAAGAAGATCACAGAAATGTTTGTTCAATCTTAATTTGTTGTTTCACCGATGCAAGAGACCAAAACAAAGATGGCTGCCATTTTCAGCTTACAAATTGCGTATCCCTACTTTAAGCATGATGCAGTATTTTATGCCCGCCGATATTTCTTTAAACAACTCTTCTTTTTACTCACTTTTTACTAACTGGCATATACAAGTCAAACCTCTACTTGCTCGACTCACCAACGTTATTGTATGGATAAAAATCACCATGTTTATTTTCGTCTAGTTTTGTTTGCTTCCACGAGGAGTTGAAAATCTGCACTCGGCTTACAAAATACATGTTTTCATCGCCATCTTCTTTTTCCATTTAAAAAAAACTAAAACAGTAAGCAGGCAATTCTTAACTAATAAAAGAACGACCTATTCATTAAAGAAATAACCCTTAAATTCTACGTCAAATTCCGTCGAAAATTAATAAAGAAAAATCAACACAATTATGAGATTAAAGATATATAAAATGCAATCTCATCGCTTTCATTCGAGACAACAATTCATCACTTCAATTTACATTTTATAATAAGAACCCATCCTAAACACACATATACGTCATATTTAAATGCAGCTTTGTTTCAAAATGGCAGACACTCGCGTCCATGAACGGAATTGTGAAATCAAGTTACGCAAGCGCGTGCAGTTTTGCGATTTGTTTTGCATTCAGTTAAAAAAATCAATAGAAACGATGTATTGCATTTATAATTAACGGCTTTTTTTCTTAAACGGTACATTCATTTAAAATGTATTCAATGCATGTATGTATAAACATTTACGAACAAATTAATCAGGATGTTGATTTAAGCGAGTTAAATCGTATAGACTAGAAGTCTTAACTGCATTTGACCTTCAACCGAAAGTGAAAGTCAAAAAAAGTAGTCCGCTATGTGCACGAAGTAGCAGTGTAAAGGTAAGTAGGCATGTTAAGCACAAGTTTACATAACACCTATAGTTTCCTTCTATAATATCACTTATCTGTAGGATATAAATCAATCAAATCCATGCACATAATACGATGTCTGAAATATCGTCTGCTGCATTTCAATTCCAATGGTCTTCTGCAAATATTGCTGACTGAACAATCTCGTAATTTCGTCACCAGCATTAGTTTGAAAGCATTTGCAAATTACTTGTTCAGAAAACCGGATACTACCTACATCATACTGTTTAAGTTAATGCTTTATTTCTTTATGTTGCAATGTCGAGAAATCATAAATGGGTCTCTGTAGAGACAGACCATACAAGGAAAAATATATTTTAACCTTCTGTTGCGTTATTTATATCAATAATTGAACAATTCTCGCTCAACAATTTCGCTGTCCTGTGTGAATATAAGTTTTAGGCCTTGACGTTTATTGAATAACATTATAATATTGTTACTTAATTTTGACATTAAAACATGAAGCTCTCTTACCTTACGATTTTATAGTATTTTCGAATTGAATTGAACCACAAGACAATACCTTTATTTGTACAGTCCAATGGCATCGATTTTCACAGCTCTTCCTTGGGTGATACAACTAAGCAAATGAAGACTCTTTGTTATTTGAAATATTGTGAGTGTCACAAAGATTATCGTACAATTCAGTAGTAAGTAAGTAAGAGTTACGCGATATTGCACTTGCGAACTCTTTCTGAAGATTAGACGTCTTAATGGCTGTCTTAGAAATATTTATGTTTAATTAAGCTATTCAGCAGAGTGTTCATTACTTTCAGGATTTAACGAGGTCATTTATTCCGACCTTTCTTCCTATTTATATCAGTGGTGGCTGAAATTCAGATACACGGAACGCTGTTTTTGTCAGTTCCGAAGAAATACAAATCGTGTAGCTCCTATGCGTAGTAAAATTAGTCAAGTTTGGATAAGTGCAATCGCATTTCAAAGCCAAAAATGTGAGTGTATATCTTATTGGTTAACTGGTATAATTATTGAATCAAATGCTTATTTTAACCTTATTCTAAATAATTGGTGCATGTCAATTCCTACATTTACTGATGATGTTGTCGAACAAGGCAACCGCATCCGTAAAATGGTTCCGTACAATGTAGGCTTGCGCATTACAATTATACCACTTATTTCCATAATTGTTTCAACTATGTAAACTGAAAACAACAGTTATTCTTTTTGAAAACTAATATATGTTATGGTGAAAACCAAGTGCTGAATACATATTTACCCTTTTAAATGTCATAATCGAGAAGTTGTTTTATAATATATTTGTTCTAGTGTCACATTTAAGTATGGTGTAACAACACGTTATTCAGTATACTATGTAAAGGTAGAGTTTGTCAGTGTCGACAGGAGCTCGTGAAACTTAAAAGAGGAGCGCCATCTGAGGTTCAACTGCACTTTAAACGTGCACATCATGGGAGTGTAGACCATACTAAGCACTAGATATATGTCTACATATAAATGTGTGAAATTAAGTTATTATGCGTGGATTATGTATTAAAGCATACACGACTTTTATTACTGTTTAATTTGAGTTGCAACGCTACGAGGTTAATTTTTATTTACACTTATATGTATCATGAATATTGCTGAGCCAAGTGTAAGGTTGAGCTCTCTATAACCGGTTTTAACCCCCAGTGCTTAACATTGACAGTTCCTAGGCGGTGACCCAAGCTTTATTCTACTATGTGTGTGTGTTGTTTCGTTTTGGTCCGTACTGTACTGTTTTTGCAATTGGTCACTTGCCATAAATCAAGGACCACGAATATGTGTATGATAGAAATGCAATACTGCTGCAGCTTCTGGAGTTTCACTTCTTTATATTGTATTAAAATGAAGAACAATGTTGTTACTTCGATTCAATATGCCAACTGTATCTATTACCGAGTATATTACAGTATCAGCAAAGACAGAATCATTACCGAGTAAGATATTTATGAGCTATTAAGTATCATATATACAGTTATATATACAGTTAAACGGTTTCCCCGAGAAAACACATGTATAAGCTTTCATACTTTCTGTCAAGAAGAGTAATTTGTTTGACTGTCTCAGACATTTATCTGTATTATGTTTTTCAGCAATGAGTGTACATCTCTGCAAAAAAGATAAGTCCGTTATTACGACATTTTTAGTTGTTTGCATCGGTGTTCGGAATGAAGCCTAGATATGATATAGTTTTAATATTTCAAAACGTTTGATGTTGAGAAAAAACTAACTTTATTGTGTTTCATGACTTGTCCAGTAAATGATATTTAAAGTCACGTCCGTAAATAATTGGTTCGTGTCAATCAAAGTTAGAAAGCGAGAAATCAAGTTTGTAATATGACTGCATATTTAATGGTTAAGTGATATGGAAATTGCCTGTTTACGACAACTGAACTCGGATATTCGGACGTGTCCATTACTTACTATGCTTGAATTGTTGGCATAGAAATTTAAACCTCATTTTCCATGTGGTATAATCACTATATGGGTTAAACCATTTCTATACATCTAGGTTCTGGATTTGATATTTGTTTTAAGTCATGTTGAAAAGCAAGTGATTTATTTTCATAAAAAAATTCAACTGTTCAGGTTCATTTTCAAGCAAATGGAGACAAGAGATTGTATTTATGTTTCATAAAAAATATCTTTATTATTTTATGAGTTTTCATGAACACAGCCGTTCAATTCCAAATGTGAACTTGTAGACCAGCTTGCTTGACTTCAATAATCGTATATTCACTGTGCAATATTCGCAGATCAATTTAAAAAATTCATTTCCAGTCAATTAAAGCAACTATTAAAAAGTCATACTACTGTCTCATAAAGTTACATTTTGAGACAGGTTAATCACTCCAATCAATATAAATAATACCATGTCTGCAATGTTGTCTGCAGTATTTCAGTTCCAATTGTCTTATGCAAATATTCTCGTCTGCAAAATATCGAAAATTCGCCACCATCATTAATTGGAAAACATTCGCAAATTACTTGCTTAGAAAACCAGATATTACCCCATCGGAATGAATGAATAAACGGTTTATTCATTCTGTTGAACGGATGGAAAATGTGTCACCATAACGACGGGACTTTGCGTGTTCAATATGTTCTTATTGTGTTGCATTTAGAAATAGATTATACAAGAAAAAATAGATGTTAACTTTCAATTGCTGTATAAGAATACACATGTATAATGAAAAAATATCTAGTTCAACAATTTGTTTAGTCTTGTAAATATGAGTTATATACATTTAATTTTATTTTATTATGCTGTAATGTTTATCAAATTATATAGAAATGACTTAATATTGGCATTGAGACATTAATCTCGATGACCTTGAATCACATTGATATATAAATAGCTGAATGAGTACGTCCAATAACATTCATAAAGCTTTTCATAGATTTTCATTTATTGGATGATGTAACTAAGCAAATACTGACTGATTATGGTTTATTATAGTTTAAGTATTATAAACACGCTCATCCATTTCAGAAAGCAGAACACAAGGTTTATGATTTTGTGCACATTCTATTACGATATAAACCGTCTTTATGGCTGTCTCGGATAATATTTATCTGTAATTATGTTATTCAGCAATGAGTGTACATCACTTTGAAGGTCGTTAGTTCCGATCTTTCTTGCTGTTTATATGAGTGCTCTTGTTGAAATAGGGATTACAGAGACCATTACTTTTGGGATGTCAGTTCCGGAAAACTTATTTCAGCATTTTTCTCGTGTATATTTTCTTTATAGTCGAAGCAGGGGAGTTGCTTGGGCGTTATAGCTGAACTCTTGTAGTTATAGCAAGGGGCACGCCCCCCGGAAACTTTATGGTTTTCATATACACAACAATCATTGATGAATGCGCAGTAGTAAAAGTGAAAACAAAAGCGACGCCATCGTTAGAAATTCCCCTCCAGACAGACTTACACGTAAGACAAATTAAAAGAAGAAGCATTGATTTGAAAAGCAAATTAGTACTTATATACGTGTTCCTTGTCTTAAAGATTCACTTATTAATTGCGTTATATTCGCAAAACTTTTAGAAATTTACACTACCAGTTCATTGAAAGATACTTTTAGACCATTCATAAAATCTTTTCATACATTCACATTTTATGACAAGTTCATCGATCCAATCAATTGAAATAATACGGCGTCTGCAATGTCGTCTACAGAAATACTATTCTATTCATCTTCTGCAAATATTGTCGTATATACTGCACAATTTCGTAATGGCGCCACCAGAATTAATTTGAAAGCATTTGCAAATTACTTGTTCAGAAAACCAGATGTTACCTCGAAATTTCTGAGTTAATGTTTAAATTATTACTGATTAAATGGCGAGAAGTCATACATTCCTCCTATATAGTCCTCTATAGTGTCAGGTCTGTGTAAGCAATTTGTTGCATTTATTTAAAGATCATATAAGGAAAAAATAGGGAAAACATATATTTGTACCTTCTGTTTCGTAAGTATCATCAATTATTAAACAGTACTCTTTCAACGATTTTTGTTTGTAAACAGGTTAATGTAAGTTGTTAACATAGAATTCACAGCTTTTCATAGCTTTTAATTCATTGGATGATAGCAATAAGCAAATGCAGACTCTATATTGTTTAAAGCCTCTATAACGCTCAAAATCAACGAAATTTTCTTAATATATTTCGTTAAATAAAGTTTCCATATAAATAATCAGTGTTCATTATAGCAAAAGCCAACATTTAAACGTTAGATGTGCTCTGGTAAGATAGATTTAACACGAAACAAAATGCTTTTTTTTATTTAGTGTGGTACAATATATTCAACACATGTTCATGTACCAATTTAGTGTTCATGTGTCGTATGAATAGATATCGTTGCGAGAAATTAAAATGGAAATTTTTGTGCCACAAAAAATAAATAAAAAAAGAGCATTTTATATCTTGTTTACGTTGATTTTGAGCGTGATAGGGGCTTTAAGATATTTTAAGTGTCATAAAGATGCTCGTACAATTCAGAAGGGTGTAACGATTGGGCACTTGTGCTTAACATTGTCCATCTTTACGGCTGTCTCAGAAACTAGGTATGTGTACCTTTGTTATTAACCAATAAATGTATATCTCTTTCACGATATTACGTGATTGTTAATTCCTACCTTTCTTACTGTTTAAGTGCTGGCTGAAATTGAGACAGAGGTAGCACTGATTTTTCATGTCAGTTCGGAAAAAAACAACAACAAAACATTTCAACAAATTTGTCGTGCATATCGTTTGCATAGTAGAATAAGTGAAGTTTAGATAAGTACAATCGAATTTCAAAGCTAAGCAATTGAGTGTGCAATGTGATTGAATATTCAATTGGTTAACCAGTATATTTATTAAAATAATTGCTTATTTAAACCTCATTTAAAATTGGTTATTGGTGCTTGCGTTTCGATTACTTCATTTACTGAAGATGTTGTCACACATAGCAACCGATACGAAAAATGGTGTCATGCATTTCACGCCTACGTATTGCAATGAAACCACCGATTAATATAAAGGTTTCAACTTCTGTTAGCTGGAAACAAAAGTTATTGTTTTGGATAACTAATTTAATTTATAATGAAAAACAATTGCTGAATATTTATTAATTTACACTTTCAATTGCATCATCGTGAGGTTTAAGTGTTCTAGTTTGTGTCCCTCGAACAGGCGTGTCAATTACCGGTACTTCATCGATGAAGATGTTGTTAAACATAGCAACCGCATCCGCCCTATGGTGCCATACAATGCGGCTTGCGTATTAAAATGAAATCAATTATGCTTATTATAAGTTTGATAACTGATTAAAGGCATGGTGAAAACCAAGTGCTGAATATGTTTTTGTTTACCCGTTTAATTGCATTTTCGTGAGGTTTTAGTGTTCTAGTTTGTGTCCCTCGAACGTGCATGTCAATCACCGGTACTTCATCTGATGAAGATGTTGTCAAACATAGCAACTGCATCCGGCCTATGATGCTACACAATGCTGGCTTGCGTATTACAAATGAAACCAATTATGCACATACTGGTTTCAACTGCTGCATAATGAAAACAAAAATTGTTCTGATAACTTATTTAAGTCATGGTGAAAAACAAATGCTGAATATTTATTTGTTTACCCTTTCAGTTGAAACTATTAGGTATAACATATTCATTCTTTTGTATGCCACCATGTTATAGAAACACCAAGCTGTTCAGTATACCAGGTAAAACGTAAGTGTATCTGATGAGTTGTCAGTGTCGTCAGGTGCACGTGAAACTGAAAAGAGGAGCGCCATCTGAGGTTTATACGTGCACATCAAGGTGTTTAAGACCACAGCCTGAATGAAAGCTATCGTGATTATGAATTAATAGGCTTAAGTCGGAAGACCTTGATTGTTTTTCACTAACAGACAGGCAATGTTTTCGCGAATATTAGCATGTTGTATGAAATAGACTTACTCCAGAATGTAGTCGAGTTAAAAAAAAACATTTATCTGGAGGTTCAAACTAAGCTGACATATCTACATTTCTTTCAAAATCACATACTGTATAAAGTATGATTGCTTTGATGAAACTACCATTGCTACATAAAAGAGGCCAACGTTGTTTGTTTCTATAGATAAGATGAATTGTTTTTATAAAGTTGTGTAGACATTGTTATCACCTATCAAAAGTTGTATTTTTATAAATTCGATGAAACGAACGCAGTCATATGTAAGGAAATTGAGACACTCATGTACATCATTTTCACGTTCACGGAACATTGATATGGAATTTATTGTATACGCTTGATTATGAAATGCAAGTTTCATAAACACAAATATTCGAAATGTAATCATTTATACTCGCATACTTGCGTTCAAATAGTGTTTATTGATTGTGTCACTTGAGCAGATTATCCAGTGAGAATGCAGCGTTTTGTGAAAGTGCAACAAGTTGTTACTTTTGTGTACAATTATTTTGCAGACTTTTTTAAGGTTTCACTTCCAGTTCATAGAAACGTTTTAATAATTCAAATGAACGTCTCATAAATTTGCATTTTGTGACAGGTTAATCAATACAATCAATGCCACCAGTTCGATGTATGCAATCTCGTCTGGAGCATTTTATTTCCATTGTCATCAGACCATATTGTCGTCTGCAGATTGAATCTAGTAATTTTGTCGCCATCATTAATATGAAAGTAAATGCACATTACCTGTTAACCGGATATGACCCACCTCAGAATGTCTTAGTATTTTTTTTAGTTCTGCATCTCTTTAAATGACAGGAAAATCTGTCGCTATATGCACTAACATTAGTACCTCAAGACAATAAACTCAGACTTTCCGGAACGTCAGTGTAACAATAAATGACATGGCAATGGTGACCGAGTGGCTATGCTTCAAGATTATGAAATTTAAAAACAAAACATAAATGTATCATCACCATAATAATTCGCGGTAATGTCAATTGGGTATCCAAGGCATAGATATTTGTATTTTAATTTAAAATAGGTCGTTGTAAATAAAGTAAGTATAACAGGTTTAGAAATGTAGGCCAAGGTAAACTTACAAACATATCGATACTATAATATCTCAATCAAATGTTAATGTGAAAAACTTGTACAATGTAGAAATGTGTAACACATGTACTCGCATCTGAGAAAATTACAATGAAAACAACAGCTTTATTTTAAGCGAGCATATCAAACAACGCGACTTGTTTATTGCTGACGTAACGCCCACATATACAAGTCGACGGAACTGTTTTATCTCAGAAAACTGCTTTTCGAAACTTCACAATCCATGAAATACAACTATTATGTTCTCCAGGAGCATTTCACAGCATTTTCCAATAGAATGGTAACTTATTCATGACTTGAATGCAACAATAATCATGTTTTCATTCAGACATAAATCTGCGAAATAAAGCCACATTCATCAATTCCAGGAATCACCTGTAAAAAGATACGGATGTAAATAGCCGTCCATTGTTCAAAATAAGACCATTCCTCTCATTTGGTTAGAAAAAACTGGCATTAAAGTCATTATCACCATAGAAACAACTATATGTGGCACTGTCAAAAAACGCCTTGTATATATTCTTGCGTCATTAGTGTAGACATTTTGTGATATATCTAATCTGTAATATGAATGCTGGACATGTGAAATGCACAATCTCTACACTATGGTCTGGATTTTCATGAGGTGAGCGCAACTTCAGCTACTTGACTCTTAATTTTCTAGAAGGATGATTGTACGATCCCATTTATTGCTGTTGCTTATAATAACACCGACATATAATCGATGTGGGTAGACAGAAACAATGATTAATGTTATAGAATATGGGATCTATACTCGGTGAAACTTTTTTTCATTGAGGTTTTAGGATACGAATTTGACCGATATTGAACCGGTTTGAAATAATAAAATAATATACCTTATATATACTAATAACTGGTCGAAATTTAATATGACACATGTGGTAAGAAGTAATTAGTTAAACAAACAACATTCTACCCACGTCTTTAATGAGGAAACGACTGCACTTCTTGTAAGGTGTACATATATTCCATATTTTGTCTGACGATAACAATTGTTTGCAATTGTAGCGAGGGATTGTGTGATTATATAACGTACCTTAATTGTTATTTATCTTTAGTTTATAATGATGATTATATTGATCGCTGAACCGCCTGATGAATATTAGTTTCCAATCGGATTTGTTTTTCTGCTATTATCAGCTATGTTATGAACACAATGTTTTCAGAGCAATGCCAACATTGTGTTCAAAATCGCACGTATAATAGCAGTTACCGATAACCTGTTACCAGTTTTCTGTTATTAGGTGTGTTGTTTTAAGATGTACGTTTCCATAGGAATCACATTATTATGTTTTATGAAATCTAGATGAAGTTAAAACCGATTTTTACTTCATTAATTATCCTTTATATAATTCAAGAAGATATATTATCCATACAAAAATTAAAACAACGCTATTAATCTAAAATAATGTTTTCTGGTGACGGTTTATGTGAATTGAAAAGCCGAATCGGATTATAAACATATGGAAACTCAAATAATGGAAACTCAAATACTTTTAAGTAAATGCCCAGGCAAAATCAGAGAAAGATTTACGTTGATTGTGCCTACTCACTGCATTCTTTTATGATAATTTATTATCAAACAAGGCTTTACTTTCTTTAAAATTGTATAACTCCAGACTAATTATTATAACAAAACGCACATGAGAGGACAAACAAACATTGATGCGTTATGTACACGCTATTGGAGATAAAGATAATACAAACAAGTTCCGGACGTTAGACAATCAGCTTATAACCCGTTTTTAGAGGTCCATTACACTTACATATATACGGACTCCTGAAAGTTCAACATTTTAAGTTTGTGTATTGTGATAACAGGAACGTTATATGAAATTCAAAACAGGGCATGAAACCGCGAGTTCGATTTAAATTCTTTTTTGTTGAAGAACAGACAGGTAATGTAGCCGATATAAACATGAATCATTAATCGCAGTTCTATCAGACGAATCTCGGATTGCGTTAGACTTTGGAAAGACTATGAATCCCAACAATCAACGATGACACATTTTATGCACGAACGGTTTCAAATTCTTACGGTTGATTGGCTAAGTGATTCAGAAACAATTTCAATGGGTCAGATTTGTTTATACCCGCAAATAAGTTTTTTTTCTCAAAATGTAGCGAATTTAGGGACATGTCTATGGTGTAGTTGATAAGATGGTGACATTTCATTTCACTTACGCGAAACACTATACAAACATTCACGTGATTATCCTCTTTTACAGCAATGAATTTCATAGCTAAACATTATTTTTGTTGATATCTATGCATATACTAAGGCCAAACACGTCATTTGTTTCAACTAACATCGATAAAATAGAATTGTAGCATTGTCGGCTAAATTTCTTATAGTAGTTTATTTTACAATTCCCAATTTAATAAGAATATGCAATAACGTAAGGTACTCTACCAAATCTGTATTTACGATTCGTTCTTCAAATAACTTTAGTTAACTTAAAGATATTGTTTAATGAATAAGATCGAATGAAGCAAACATGATCGCATTTTTTTTTTAATTAGCACTCATGATCGAAAACTCCACCTGCAAAACACAAAAAAGTTTTAGGGTAGGCACAACTTTTGTGAAAATCGGACCTTTTTACTCCTTTGTTTTGTTTAGAAATTGTGTGTACCACATACATTCACCATATACTCGATATCTCGTTACAAACTTTTTTTCTGAAGATAACCGTCTTTAGGTCTGTCTCAGACAATATTAACCTGTAATGATGTATATGTAATGTGAATTATGTAATTAAGCAATGAGTGTACGTCACTTTCACATCCACTTTTAACAATATACTATAGTCGTTAATTCCTACCTTTATTGCTGTTTATGTGAGTGCCTAGGCTGATCGTGAGAACACAGACAACATTCATATAATTATTCTATAATTTTAATTATACAATGAAACATGTTTTCATTGTTAAATTATATTGCAATATATTTAAATACCGTTTGTGTTAATGGTATTTATAGTGGCATACATTAAGTGTTTATAGTGTTAATTAAAATTGAAACCCAAGACACAAATCGTGTACTATTATAAAAACAAATTGGTAAGTGTATTATGGAAGAATATATTGCCAACATAAGCAGCTCGATGTACTGGGTATTGGCACGTGTAAAAAACGTCATGCAGCGTTTAAGAATGGTGCAAATTACTAGGTGTTTCGATACATTTTGACCTAGGGTCATCTATGGAACGCGGCGTCTCCCCCATTTTTTCAAAATCCCCCGTAACCCAACTTACGTCTTCGTTTCTTGGTGCTGTGTCACACTTTTGCCGTTTGTCTAACCTTTTTTTTCAAAAGTACGCCAATAAAGTACGCCACCGGTAACTTGAGATATTTCATTAAAAAGCATCTCCTTTTTCTTTGGGAAATCCAATTCAAAATATAAGCCTGGGTAACTGGGGGTTGAATGATGTTAATACGTCTGCAAACGTAATTCATGAAATATGACAACAGTTTCTAGGCAGTTAGATTCACGGGACCCGGATGTCAGTAGCCATCCGGTCTTTTAAATAAGACCACTACTGTTGAGTAGCTAGACAGGGATGGCATCATTAAAAGCTATTTTCTCCACAGAGATCAAAATAATGTTGTGGCAGTTGATGGAAAGCATTGCGTAAAAGGTGCAGCTTATTACTTATACCTGCTTTGAAAGGTTCACAAATCTCTGTAAAAGGTATGTGTCTTTTTTAATGACGTAGAGCTATTTTTGCCGACAGACAGCGGGTTTTTTCGTTTTATTATCGAATACGAAGTATAAAGGTTGCCCTTCTGCACTAATTTAATGATGCAAATCACTAGAAAACGGTTGATATTATCGATATAACGTGCGCAACGGAAATTTGAGTTCCCAACATGGTGATGTCATTACTTGTTGTTTTTTTATTTACGAGAAGTGAACCCTGATACTATGAAAACAAGTAGGCAATTTCAATGTTATTCAATAACCTTTTATTTACGTACAAAAAGATAATAAATTATCACCGATATTTTTTTATCGAGATAAGACTGATTTTGAGTCGGTTTAAGACGTTTCTTGGATAAAAACACATTTGTGTGTATGAGTTCAAGTTAGCATTTGCATCCTACTATGTTTACTAACTTCATCACGAAGTGACGAACATAAAAGGTTATAATTGTTATATCAAATATATGGTTTGTGCAGTGAAACGATTTTTTGCGCTTTCCGACGGTCGTTGCAAGACTTATCTTATTGGGAAAATACATAATTTAATAAAATCATTGTTTGCTCTAACTGAACTTAAGAAAAAGTGATATTTGTTTAACAGAACCCATTAAATTTTACCGTATTTTTAGTTTGTGTTAAAATACACGTGTTGCCAAGCGGGTGACTTATTTAGTATTTTGTAGTACACTTTACGAGCAGCAAATCAATGGCTTAAATAAAGTACTCCATCAATAACATTACAACACATGTCTTGATTTACATTAACTACTATTACAGCTTGATTTTTATCAATATTTTCATTCGATTATAATATGCCGATTGCACGATATTCAATATTGGTCTGTAATAATTATCTGCAGTAATGATCTGCAATAAACATGACATTTACGGATAACATAACAGTGTCGTTGAAATGACACCGATTTCCAGATTATAATAACTTAAAAATCCAACATGTATATTTCGACTTGTATATACAATTTTTGTTCGTTTACTATTTGATTTGTAATTTGAATCCAGACGATGGTGCTTATCAATTTGTACTCCATTCAAAATTTTTGATGTTATTCAGTAAAACGTATTCACCTAAAAAAGTGATACATCTAGAATCTGATTAGACTGGTGGTTTCAATATATATTTAAAAAAAAAAAATTTGACTTTGGAAAGCACTACTTTGACCGGTGATATTGTCTAAACTCGCGTTGTAAATGAAGTTCGACGCCTACGTGCTTTAAATGATACTCGCAATAAAAACGTCAGACTATTGGCGGTTACAACACACTAAAAGTCGTCTAGACGGCTCGTTTAATGTTAACGACGGTTGATGCCAGCATTAATGGTTCTTATCTCCATGGATTTCCACCATATTATAAATGAAATCTAACAAGAAAGCTAAGGGTGCTTTGTACGATATTTTCAAAGCGTATGTCTTGGAAATTTCCATAAATGGAAAGATATTTGGACATTTCATATTCGGCGGGACGGACACGAACTAGCAATGTGGTCTATATAATCTAACCGATAATAATGCGCAGTAAGGGGGAATATTACGGTTAGGAAAGAGTTAAGATTCCAGACATTCATTTAAACGTTTGAGTGATTGATACTGCGATAGGAGAAAAAAGATATGAAATTCATCTTTGAGCAGACCATCGCTTATTCGATTTAAGTGCTCTTATGTTTATGTTCAGATATCCAACGTTCAAGATAATCAGACAACATGGTCTTTCGATTGGTCGCTATATATGTTAAACCATAATATCTGTTTTATCGTATCATTGCTGTTTTCAGACTGACAGCCGAGTTCCTATATGTCGTTAATAATATGCGTTAATAATTGCATGCAAGTCGTAACACAAAAGAAAACTATTAGAGACTTTTGAATAGGGAACAAATTAAAAAGTTCATGAACACAGTCGTTTAATTCCAAATGTGAACTTATAAACGAGCTTGCTTGACTTCAATAATCGTATATTCATAGTGCAATATTCGCAGATTCGTTTGAAAGTTATACTACCAGTTTATTAAAAAACAACTATTAAAAAAGGAATGGAACTGTCTCATAAATTGACATTTTGGAACAGGTAAATCACTGCAATCAATATAAATAATACCATGTCTGCAATGTTGTCTGCAGCATTTCAGTTCCAATTTTCGTATGCAAATATTGTCGCCTGCACAATCTAGAAATTTCTTTACCACCATGAATCGGACAGCATTTGCAAATAACCTGTTTAGAAAACCAGAATTTACCCACATGAGAATGAATAAATTAAAGGTTTATTCATTCTGTTGAAATGGAGGGAAAATGTGTCCCAATTATGGCGGGACTTTGCTTGTTCATTATGTGCGAATTGTGTTGCATCTAGAAATATATCATACAAGGTCAAATAGATTTTAACTTGGTATTGCTGTATTAAGATAAACATGTGTAAGAATATAATATATTGTTCAAAAAATTGTTTACACTTGTAAAATGAGCTATAGACATTGCATTGTATTTTATGATATTGTAATGTTTATTAAATTATATAGTTATTACTTACTTACTACTAGAAAGGGCTGTATATAACCAGTTAGAATCTATTTTAGTTAATCATGGTCTTTTGTATGAATATCAAAGTGGTTTTAGATGTAGCTATTCCACTGACTCATGTCTTATCCATCTTAACGACCATATAAAGAGTCAAACTTCAAAAGGCCTTTACACTGGTATGATAATGCAAGACCTTCAGAAAGCGTTTGACACGGTTGACCATGGCATTCTATGCCAGAAACTCAAGACAATGGGTGTTGAGTCAGTGGAGTGATTTCAATCTTACTTAACAGGTCGTAATCAAATGGTAAATGTCAAGAGTACTATGTCAGATTCTATGAATATCACATGCGGCGTCCCACAGGGAAGTATATTAGGGCCGCTCCTGTGTTTATGCTATGTAAATGATATGGGTATTAGTATTAGCAAATCATGTAAACTTATTCTTTATGCTGATGACAGTGCCATCCTTTATTCTCACAAAGATCCTAGTATCATCAGTAGTGTTTGGGGTAAAGAACTTGAAAATTATAGTAAATGGTTAGTGGATAACAAATGTAAACTGTAATGATCACACTATTGTTTCTCAATCATCCGTTTAATACCTTGGTTCAATATTGGACAATGCTCTTTCTGCTACATATATTGTTAATAATATTATTAAAAAGGTGAACTCAAGAATAAGATTCCTGTATAGACAAAACCACTGTTTACATATGGAATTAAGAAAATGGTTATGTAACTCCTTGGTTCAATGCCATTATGACTATGCTAGTTCTTTTTGGTACAATGGTATTAGTAAACAGTTGAAAAAGAGATTACAAGTTGAACAAAATAAAGTTGTTAGATTTATTCATGGATATGACTCTAGAACATCATTGAAAGTTAAAGATTTTAGTAGTATTGGTTGGTTAAATGTTCAAAATAGAGTAAAGCAATTAAGACTCAACCATGTTCATAAAATTGTTACATGAACATTAATTTTAGTCTAGTGTCTGATATTCATAGTCATAACAGTACAAATAGTAAAGGTAACTTTTATTTACCTCAAGTGAATGGTTTTACCAGCACTACTTTTTATTATCAAGCGAACAAAGACTGAAACAGTCTGCCTGCAGATGTTATAAATGCTAGTAATAAATATGAATTTAGAAAGAAAGTGAAGACTGCTGTCACAGACAATATGAAATTGAAAGAAAATGCTGATTACATTTTTTACTATTAGTCTTATTTGTTTAAATAAATGTTTTATGTGATTGGTTTGATATATATATACCGGTTGGTTAAATTAGTCATCAATACAGTATTTGTACGTACATTTAAATGTGATAACAAGATAGTATTTTAACCAGTGATTGTTAACAATCTAAGCTTATTACTATTTGTCTCAAGACTATAGTCTCAAGTGTAAATGAATGATATTTTTATTAATGCAACCATTTTTGTATCTTTGACACCCATTCATAGGACCCAATTGGAAATAAGTTGTAACTGATTATCTTTGACTGTGGTATAAACATGTGATCTATCTGTGATAATTGAAATCAAATGTTTAAAGGTTGTTACTTTAATGTATTGTATGAACTGTTCGTGTATGACACACATATATATATATATCCATAGCTTTTTATTAATTGGGTAATATAACTAAGCAAATACTGACTCATTATTATTTAATATATTGAAAGTATTATAAACACTCTCATCTATTTCAGTAAGCAGAAAAAACAAGGTTTATGCGATATAGCTTTTGTGCACATTCTTTTACGATAGAAACCGTCTTTATGGCTGTCTCGGATAATATTTATCTGTAATGATGTTATTCAGCAATTAGTGTACATCACTTTCAAGTTATGACGCGGTCGTTTATTCCGATCTTCCTTGCTGTTTATATGAGTGCTCTTGTTGAAATAGGGAGCAAAGAGACCATTACTTTTGGGATGTCAGTTTCGAAATAAATATTTCAGCATATATATTGTAGAGTTGGTCTTCTTGAGGGTATAGCTATTATGCATACTCCTCACTTAAACTGTATGGCCATCGAGCGTCTAAAATGCGTTATAGTTTATTTATTAAGAGTAAAAACTAGTTTGTTTTTGTGTCACATACCTGTATTATGTAAAATTAATGTATCAAGAAATTGACAATAACAAGCGCAAAACTATTAGAAAGTAACACTACCAGTGCATTGAAAGATACTGTTAGACCATTCATAAAATCTTTTCATACATTCACATTTTATGACAAGTGCATTGATCCAATCAATGGAAATATTACGGCGTCTGCAATGTCGTCTGCAGAAATGCTATTCCATTCATCTGCTGCAAATATTGTCGTATATACTGCACAGTTTCGTGATGGCGCCATCATTATTTATATACAAGTATTTGCAAATTACTAGTTCAGAAAACCAGATGTTACCTCGCAAGTTTTGATTAAATGTTTAAATTATGACTGTTGAAATGGCGGGAAGTCATAAATTGTTCTCTATAATAACAGGTCTGTGTAAGCAATTTGTTGCATTTATTTGAAGATCATATAAGGAAGAAATAAGGAAAAATATGTTTTTACCTTCTGTTTCTTTATTATCATCTATAATTTAACAGTTCTCTTTCAACGATTAAATTTGTTTGGTAAAAATGAAAATGTAAGATGTAGACAGTGAATTCACATCGATGTTTCATAGATTTTAATTTATTGGATGCATATTAGCAAATGCAAACTCTTTATTGTTTAAGATAGTTTAAGTATCATACAGATATTCGTACACTTCTGTAGGGAGTAGCGATTGCGCATCTGTGCTTAACATAACCCGTCTTTTTGTCTCAGAAACTATGTATGTATACTTTATGTAATTTGCCAAGTTATGTTTACTTATGTTAATTCCTACCAATCTTAATGTTTTAATGCTGGCTAAAATCGAGACAGAGGGAACTCTGATTTGTCAGTTCGGAAAAAAAAAACAACAAAACATTTCAATTTTGTTTTCGTGCATATGGTATGCATAGTAGAATTAGTCAAGTTTAGATAAGTGCAATCTAATTTCAAAGCTAAGAAATTAAGTGTGCAATTTGATTGCATTTTTTATTGATTAGCCGGTATATTTATTCAATTAATTGCTTATTTACACATCATTTACAATTGGCTATTGGTGCGTGCGTGTCAATTACTTCATTTACTGAAGATGTTGTCAAACATAGCAACCGCAAACGTAAAATGGTGCCATACAATTCAGGCTTACGTATTGCAATAGAAACATTGATTAATATAAAAGAGTCAACTACTGTTTACTGGAACTAAAAGTCGTTCTTTTGGATAACCTATTTAATTTATGGTGAAAACCAAGTGCTGAATATTTATTTATATACCATTTTAATTGCATTATCGTGAGGTTTTAGTGGTTTAGTCTGTGTCCCTCGACCGTGCGTGCCATTTACCGGATCTTCATCTGTTAAAGATGTTGTCAAACATAGCAACCGCATCCGCCCTATGGTGCCATACAATGCGGCTTGCGTATTAAAATGAAATCATGTATGCACATACTAGTTTCAACTACTGTATAATAAAAACAGTAATTGTTTTGATAACTGATTAAAGGCATGGTGAAAACCAAGTGCTAAATATGTATTTGTTTACCCGTGTAATTGCATTTTTGTGAGGTTTTAGTGTTCTAATTTGTGTCCACCGAACGTGCATGTCATTTACCGGATCTTCAACTGTTGAAGATGTTGTCAAACATAGCAACCGCATCCGTCCCATTGTACCATGCAATGCTGGCTTGCGTATTACAAATGAAACCAATTATGCACATACTGGTTTCAACTTCTGTATAATGAAATCAATACTTGTTTTGAAAAATGATTTAAAACATGGTGCTGAATATCTATTTTTTATTTACCCTTTCAGTGAAACTATTAGGTGTAACATATTCATTCTTTTGTATTCCACCATGTTATAGAAAAACCAATCTATTCAGTATACCAGGTAAACTGTAAGTGCACCTGAGAATGTGTCAGTGTCGAAAGGTGCACGTGAAACTTAAAAGAGGAGCGCCATCTGAGGTTCAACTGCACTTTATACGTGCACATCAAGGTGTTTAAGACCACAGCCTGAATGAAAGCTATCGTGATTATGAATAAATAGGCTTTAGTCGGAAGACCTTGATTGTTTTTCACTAACAGACAGGCGATGTATTTGCGAGCATTAACATGTGTTATAAAATTGACTTACTTCGGAATGTGGTCGAGTTTAGAAAAAACATTTATTTAGGGTTGCAAACTGACACATTAACAATCCTTTCAAAATCACATACTGTATCAAGTATACTTTTTTGGGTAAAACTACTATTGCTACATAAAAGAGGTCAACGTTGTTTGTTTCTATAAATTAGATGAGTTGTTTTTGTAAAGTTGTCGATGCATTGATATCACTATTAAAAGTTTTATTTTATAAATTCGAAGAAACCAACGCAGACATATTAAATATAATTGAGACAACCCGCTAATTCATTTTCACGTTAGCGGCAAAATTATATAGTTTGTATTGTAGTACTCCAAGTTTCATGATCACAAATAATCGAAATGTAAACATTTATACTCGCATACTCTAAGAATTCAGCGTTTTTGTGAAAGTGCAAAAGGTGTAGTTTTTGTGTACAATTATTTTGCAGAGTTATTTTAAGGTTTCACTACCAGTTCATTGAAACTGTTTAATCATTCATAACGTCCTCTCATACATTTTCATTTTGTGACAGGTTAATCAATCCAATCAATGCAGCCCGTTCGATGTATGCAATCTCGTCTGCAGCATTTTATTTCCATTGTCTTCAGAAAATATTGTCGTCTGCAGATTATATTGATTCTCGTAATTTTGCCGCATGCATTAATTTGAAAGCATCTGCCGATTACCTATTCAGGAAACCGGATATAACCCACGTCAAAATGTCTGAGTTAATGAAGAAGAAGAAGAACGTTTTATTCAAATCCGATATAACACATATCTACAATGCATTAGGTCAAAAAGACCCATGAGCATTATTATAATCGTATAAACATATTCAATGTCGTCAAAAGATGATGTTTTTTTTTTATTTCTGAGGTTGTTGAAATGGCGGGAAAATCCGTCGCCATAGTCACAAACTTTAACTTGTCGATTGTGTTAGAAATTGTTGCATTAAGTTATAGACCATATTGACAAAAAAATTAAATTAACCTTCTATTGCGTTATTAACAATCTATTGTGTTATTAGAATAACTGATTAACACCTTGTCGTGTAACACATTGTTTCGAAAATCAATTTTAATTATAGACTGTTGACTTTGAATTTCACGGAATTATATACTAGTGACAAACGTTCATTTCGCCATACAGTTTCGCAATGTCAAGTTCACTTGTAATTTTTGCTCTTTTCTTGCACACCGACATTCACATTGTGGCTGTTTTTTTTCGGATTATGAAATATGAAATAAATCAAAATATGAATATATCATCACCATAATAAATCGCGGCCATGTCAAGGGGGAATCCAAGGCTATGTTTATTTTAAATTAAAATAGATCGTTGTGACTTCAGTAACAATACAGAGTTAATAAATTAAGGCCAATACAATCTTACCAACATATCGATGATATAATCCCTTTATCAAATGTTAAATGTGAACAACTTTTCGAAATGTGTAATACATGTACTAATTCTTGATACATTTATACCTAAAACATCAGTTTATTCCCCGTGCACATATCAAACAACACAAATTATTTATGATATGGATGGAAGTAATGTATATTGCTGACGTTACGCCCACAAAGTCGACAAAACCTTTTTTATTTAGAAAATTGATTTTCGCAACTTAACATACATACATACAATACAGCCACAATGATCTCATGGAGCCTTGCAATAATGTTTCCCAGAGACAGGTAGCGTTTTCACGACTTCAGTTAAGCAATAACCATGTTTGCATTCAGACATTAATTGAAGTCAAAGCTTCATTAAATTAATATGCATTGGTCATTTGGAATAGTATTTCGTCTGCAACATAAAAGTCACAACCATCAGTTCCAATACTCACATGTAACAAAATACGGATCTAAATAACCGTCAAAATAAGATCACTCCTATCATATGGTAAGAAAGAACTGGACCTAAAGTAATTATCACCATAGAGACAACAAAATGTTGTGGCACTTGAAAACAGCAACATTGAATCTATTCTCGAACTACTAGTGCAGATTTTTTATATATCTAATCTATAATATGTGTCGTGTTCTGAGGAAACTTGGCATAATGCTTGTGCGTAAAGTGTCATCCCAGATTAGCCTGTGCAGTCCGCACAGGCTAATCCGGGACGACACTTTCCGCCTAAACTGGTTTTTCGCTAAGAAGAGACATCATTTAAACGAAAAATTCCATAAAAGCGGAAATTGTCGTCCCTGATTAGCCTGTGCGGACTGCACAGGCTAATCTGGGATGACAATTTACGCACAAGCATTTTGCCCAGTTTTCTCAGAACACGACACNTGTTTACCGCTAAACAGTCTGGTACTCCGATATATTAGTTTCCACTCGGATATCAATGTCTGATATCAGTCTTGTTCTGGGGAAACTGGGATTTATGTATATGCGTAAAGTGTCGTCCCAGATTAGCCTGTGGAGTCCACACAGGCTTATCAGGGAAGATACCTTCAGCCTATATTGGATTTTCGTAAAGAAGAGACTACCTTAACACGAAAAATCCCATAAAAGCAGAAAGTGTCGTCCCTGATTAGCCTTTTACAGACTGCACAGGCTAATCTGGGACGACACTTTACGCACATGCATTAAGCCCTATTTTCACAGACCGCGGCTCATATTATCAGCTGTGAAGTGAACATAATGTTTTCAGAGAGATGCCAACATTGTGTTTTAAATCACCAGTATAACAGCAGTGACCGATAACCTGTAACTTGTTTTCTGTTATTCCGTGTGTGGTTTTAAGGTGAAACGTTTCTTTGGAAATCACATTATTATGTTTTATGAAATCCAGACAAAGTTAAAACCTATTTTTACTAAATAAATCAGCTATTACATGATTCAAGAAGATATATTATCCATCAAAAAGTGATAAAAGCGCTATGACTCTAAAATTATGATTCTCTAGCGAAGGCTGCTGTGAATTGAAAAGCTGAATCGGATTATAAACATATTGAAACACAAATAATTTTAAAAGTAAATGCCCAAGCAAAATGCGAAAAAGATTTACGTTTTAGGTGCCTATCCTCTGCATTCTTGTAGGATAATTTATCATCAACAAGGCTTTCCTTTCTTTTAAATTTTATAACTCCTTATTAATTATCAAAACGCACATGAGAGGACAACCAAATATTAAAACGTTATTGACACGTTATTGGAGATAGAAGTAAAACAATACAGTTCCGGACGTAAGACAATCAGCTGATTACCCGTTGTTAAAGGTCCATTACACTTACATTTATAACGGACTCCAGAAAGTTAAACGTTTAAAAGGTTGTATGTTGTGATAACAGGAACGTGATATGAAATTAAAAACAGGGCATTTCACCGCGAGCTTGATTTAAGTGCTTTTTGTTGGAGAACAGACGGGTAATGTAGCCGATATACAACATGAATCATTGATCGGAGTTCTAATAGACGAATCTCGGATTACGTTAGACTTTGGAACGTCTATGAATCCCAACAATCAAAGATGACACATTTTATGCACGAATGTTGGTTTAACAATTAACATTCTAACGATGGATTGGTTAAGTGATTTAGAAAGCAATTTCAATGGGTCAGGTTTGTTTGTACCCGCAAAAAAAAGAGTTTTTTCCCCAAAATTTAGCGAATTCAGGGATACGTCTATGGTGTAGTTGCTAATTTTAATAAGTTCATGTGACGTGAAACACTATACAAACCTTCACATGAAAAGGCTCTTGTCCATCAATGGAGTTCATAGCTATAAATATATTGGTTGATATCCATGCATATAAAGACTTAAGCCATGTGTTTCAACTAACATCGCCAAAAAAGTATTGTAGCTTGGACGGCTAAATTTTTGTTTGTAGTTAAGTCTTTTTAACAATTCCAAATTCAACAAGAATACGTAATAACGTGAAATAATCTTCCAAATCTGTATTAACGATTCTTTCTTCAAGTAATTTAGTTAACTTAAAGATAATTTAGTAAATAAGATCGAATGAAGCAAACATGATAGCAACCTTTATAGTTTTGTTTAAATTAGCACTCATGATCGAAAACTCAACCTGCAAAACACAAAAACAAAGTTTAGGGTAGGCACACTTTTTGTGAAAATAGGACAGGCTAGTGAAACCAACACCTTTTTACCCCTTAGTTTTGTTTAGAAATTGTGTGTATCACGTACATTCAATGTTCGCGATATCTCGGAAAGGCTTGTGGAAGAAATCTTAACAAGTGGAAACAGGATTGTTTCAATTTGAATAACAAGACCGTTCTGCATACACCAGTTAACTTATTCGTTTTCTGAAACAGAACTAACAACATTTGCATTCAGTTGACATTAATTCCAGGCGTCGCTGCGTTAACTACACCTCTATTTGCCATTTGGGATATTATCTCGAGTGTGATATGACGTCACTTTCAACAATAGAAGAACATAACTCTCACATGACCCGGATGTCAGTAGTCATCCGGTCGTATAAATAAGACCACAACTGTCGTGTGGCTAGACAGGAATGGCATCTTTAGCTATTGTCTCCACAGAGATCGAAATAATGTTGTGGCAGTTGATGTAAAACATTGCTTTAAAGGTGCAGCTTATTACTTATCGTATACATCAAAGGTTGATATGTGAAATTCACATATTTCTTGTTGATTCAAAATTAGTTTCTAACATGTGTATATAATATTAATTCATGTCTAGCAATAAAATAAAATTGCCTAGAAAGTGTGGTCATATTTCATGAATTGCGTTTGCAGATGTATAAACATCATTCAACTCCCAGTTTCCCGGGTTTATTATTTGTATTTGAGTTCCTAAAGAAACGAGAAGATTGCTTCTTAACGAAAAAAATCTCAAGTTACCGGTGACTTATTTTATTGACGTACTTTTGAAAAGGGATAAACGAACGGCGGAAGTGTGACACAACACCAAGAAACGACTTGAAACATGATATTATTACCTTATTCTGAGAATACCCGTTACATTTAGTTTATAAAAAAAGCATCTCTATTGGAAATAGATACATTTCGACTTGATTGTACATGCTAATTTGGGATCAAGGTCATCGCGCTCAGAAGAGGTGTTAGTTGGGATACGGCTGTTAGTGAAAAAATGGAGGAGACGCCCCGTTGCATAGAAGACCCTGGATCTTTTAGAATCCTGTTCGAAGCACCTAATACTGTGAACCTTGTTTAAACGCCGCATGCCGTATTTGACACGTGCCAATTTCCAGTACATCGAGCAGCTAATGTTGGCAATTTATTCTTTCATAAGACACTTACCAATTTATTTTCATAATATAACACAAGTTGTGTCTTGGATTTCAATTTTAGTTAACACTTATAAACACTTAATGTATGCCACTATAAATAGCATTCATGGCATAATAATGGGAATGTTCTCTGTGTTCCCAATATCAGCCTAGGCACTCATAACGAACAGCAATAACGACCATGATATATCGTTAAAAGTGAATGTGAAAGTAATGTACACTCATTGCTGAATTACATTGTTAACATTACAGATAAATCATAACAGTTAAATTTTGTCTGAGACTTACCTAAAGACGGATATCTTCAGGAAAACGTTTGTAAACAAGATATCGCAAAAATTGAATGTAAGTGATACACACAATTTTTAAACAAAACTAAGGCGTAAAAAGGTGTTGGCTTCAATTAGCCTGTCCTATTTTCACAAAAAGTGTGCCTTCCCTAAACTTTGTTTTGTGTTTTGCAGGTTGAGTTTTCGATCATGAGTGCTAATTTAAACAAAACTATAAAGGTTGCTATCATGTTTGCTTCATTCGATCTTATTTAATTAATTATCTTTAAGCTAACTAAATTACATGAAGAAACAATCGTAAATACTCACGATATGACGTATTCCTATTGAATTGGGAATTGTTTAAAAGAGTTAACTACTAACAAAAATGTAGCAGACCAAGCTTCAATACCTTTTGGCGATTTTTTTTAAAACAAATGACTTTTTTTGGCTTGCGTCTTTATTTTCTTTGATATCAACCAATATATGTATACTATGTAATCCATTGATGTTTAAGAGGCTTTTCATGTGAAGGTTTGTATAGTGTTTCACGTAAGTGAAATAAAATGTCACCATTACATGAACTTATTAAAGTGAGCAATTACACCATAGTCGTATCCCTGAATTTGCTACATGTTGGTGGACACACACACACACTTATTTGCGGGTACTAACATATCTGATCCATTAAAATTGCTTTCCAAATCACTTGCCCAATCAACCGTTAGAATTTGAATGATTAAACTACCATTCGTGCATAAAATGGGTCATCGTTTATTGTTGGGATTCATAGACTTTCCAAAGTTAAACGCAATCCGGTTTTAACCTGAAAGAACTCCGATCAATGATTCACGTTGTATATCGGCTACATTACCTGTCTGTTCTTCAAAAAAACAAAAAAAACAACTCGAACTCGCGGTTTAATGCCCTGTTTGAATTTCATAAAACGTTCCTGTTATCACAACATACAACCTTTAAAATGTTGAACTTTCTGGAGTCCGTTATATATGTAAGTGTAATGGACCTTTAACAACGGGTAATCAGCTGATTGTCTTACGTCCAGAACTTTATTGTATTACCTTTATCTCCAATAACGTGTACATAACGCCAAATTTTGGTTGTCCTCACACGTGCGTTTTGATGTTATAATTAGTATGGAGTTTGAAAGAGAGGAAAGCCTTGTTTGATAATACGTTACCATTAAAGACTGTAGTGAGTAGGCACCTACAACGTTAATTTTGTTCTGATTTTGCTTGGGCAATTACTTACAATTAATTGTGTTTCAATTTGTTTATAATCCGATTCAGATTTTCAATTCACATCAGACGTCGCGATAAAAACATAATTTTAGATTTATAGCGTTTATCGCGTTTATTTAGTTAATATATATCGTTTTAAATCATGTAATAGCTGATTTATGAAATAACAAATACGTTTAAACTTCTTCTGGATTTCATAAAACATAATAATGTGATTACTTCGGAAACGTTACACCTTAAAACCACACATAATAACAGAAAACTGGTTTCAGGGTATCGGTTACTGATGTTATACGTGTTATTTTAAACACAATGTTGGTATTGCTCTGAAAACATTGTGTTATTACACAGCTGATAATAGCAGAAAAACACATCCGATTGGAATCTCATATTTCGGAGCACCAGGCGGTTCAGCGATTAATATAACAATAACGTCTAAGTCTACGCATTATGGATTATGGGATTGTGTGTGTTCATAACAGATATCTGTTTAACTGATTCACTTTCCTATCCTCAAGATCATAAATCAACTGTTATATTCAGAGATTGCTTGCTAGAAGTATAAATTAGAATGCCGACAGGGCGCATCTTAACGGAACATCTGAACAGAAATATATATTCGCTATAAATAAGGAATACTAATGTGTTTCTGTTGATGAATTGTATGTAGAATTCACCGTCTCAAAATGAAACACACCGACAAATTATATTGGGGGATTTGCATGTGTGGGCAATTGGAATAATCTATACAAAATGACTTAAAGACTATTCCAATTCATTTGTTTATAATATCATTCCAAAGTGTCAGTTTTAGTCGGGATATATCACAAACAACCAGACGTTAACCTGGTATTGTATGTATAATATCATTCTACAATGTATAGTCAATAGTCATTATGTTTATTTTGTTTTTTAAGCAAACAAAAACTATTTTTAGTGGCCAGTGTGAGTGTTCGAGTTATTTACTGGCTTACATACAACAGGCGACTTAAGTTTTATAAAAAAAAGACACGAAATGTAAACAAAGTCAAACTCAATTTGCATCCGCAGAAGAACATTCTATGCATATGCGGTTCTTAATTAAAGGCAAGCGATCCCTTGTCATACAATACGACACACAAAAAAATAACACGAACAACACAAACACCAATGAATTATACAAAGATCATCGCCTTGGAACGGTCACATAAAAGCATAGAATTGTGGTTTAACCCGTTGTTATGGGCCCAAAACATCATCTAGAAGTATTCACTAAAATTGCACATTTTCACCATTGACAACACACAAATATTTCAACAGGCAATTGGAAAAGTAATAAATCTAGGGTCACCGCATCAGAAATGCAAATGGCGCCAACACCTAACAATTGGTCCAGATTTCATGAGAGCCACCTCCTTGGCATTGGCTCCTTCTCTTTTGGAAGAATGAAATTTTTTCTATAAGATCGACAAGAAGCCAATGTTTTTGTGCATACAAAACCTTGCACATGTCCAAAGCAATGGTTCGATGTCGTTAGAGATTCCATAGGTTAGAAATTTGCTCGTAACACAGGGAAAATACATCAATTTTCTTAAAAACACTTCACAATGCCACAACTTATAAAGGTCATCGCGTTTCCAAATGGGTTGTTATTATAAGTTTCTGTACAATTTTGGATGAATAAATGTTCGCTGAATCGCACTACATCGCCAAATTAAAAAAAGGAATGCGAAATATGTTAAAAAACATATAAAATCTACTCACCCTGTATAATTATCCGTGAAATGTCAAAAAACATCCGGTCCTTAGCGCCACCTCGGAAGTAGCATTGGCTCATTTATTAATGCATCGCATAAAAGAGGTGGCGCCCGTGATTACCGACCGTGATTGTCTGACGATTTTATTGCGAGTATCATTTGAAGCAAGCACACATCGAAAATCATTTACAACAAGAGCTTAGGCAATATCACATTCCATATGAGTGCTTTCCAACGTCAAATTGTGGTTTAAAACATATGGTACTAAAATATGCACTTTCCTAACTTATAGTTGAACATGTACCATTGAATTCGTCTTTTTCACTGGAATACAATCTCTTTGCGACAAACATTTAAGCACCAGATCTTACCAATTTCTCTTACATATGTGTTGATTGATTACACTTATTATAACCTTAAATTATTCATAATTGATGGATTGACTTCTGGTACATTTTTTATTAAATTCATGTAATATCGTTCGTTCAAATATTGGAAAGGCAACCAGTCTAATCAGATTCTTTGCAATTCACATCAACCGTTGCCACAGAAACATAGTTCTAGATTTATTACTTTATAAGGAGAATACGTTTTACTGAATAACATCAGAACTATTGTATGGAGTACAAATTGATTATTTACATTGTCTGGATTCATATAACAAATCAAATATTAAACGAATAAAAAACTTTATATACAAGTCAAAAAGATATTTTTTAAATCTTAAAAATAAAATAGTGTAAAATGGAACACACATGTTAGATTTTTTCAGTCAGTATTATCTGGTAATTGGCGTCATTTCAACGACACTGTTAATATAAATCCATAAATGTCATGTTTATTACAGATCATTACTGTGGATAATTATTGCAGACCGTAATTGCATATTTTGCAATCGGCAAATTATAATCAGACGAAAATATTGATAACAATCCAGCTGTAATAGCAGTTAATGTAAAGCTAGTCATGTATTTTAATGTTCCGTTGGAGTACTTTATTAAAGACATTGATTAATCGCTCTTGATTGTTTTTCTTTTGACCTTGCAGTCAAGGATAACCCATGAAAGTGCAAGCACTTATTTCCAATGGGGTCCTTTGGTTTTTGCTGTAGAGACAGCAAGCAGAAGAGACAGTATTGAGATACAAGGAATCCGGGTGCGATACCCTAGCTCTTTGCGAATAGATCCCTTGATTCTTTTACGTGCTCAGTGTATAGCACCGAAACACGCGAGAATTACCTGGGTTTCATACCAGTACATCTCTAGTTGGGTGGGAAACACTTGAAGCATTTCTGAAATTCCCAGTGCCCCGGCCAGAAATTGAACCGGGGACCTCTAAAATGGTAGACCAAAGAGTTACCCCTCGACTACCGCACCACCCAAATGATGTAAAGTTAAAGCGTACTACAACATACTAAATAAGTAACCCACTTGGCAACAAATGTATTGTAATATAAAATAGAAATACGGTAAAATTAAGTATATTTAAAAAAAAAACTTTTTCTTAAGTTCAGTTAAAGCAAAACAATTATATTAGTTTTTAAGTATGTATTTGTTCAATATGATGAGTTTTGCACCGACCATTGGAAAGCGCACAACATCGTTTCACTTCAAATACCATATATTTTGATATAACAATTATAACCTGTGTACCTATTTACATTTTATATTTTCCTCACTTCATGATAAAGTGGGTAAACATAGTAGGATGCAGAAGCTTAATTGAAAACACACACGAAAATGTGTTCACTGTACTACAAATGTATGTTTATCTGGGAGGTGTATAAACCCGCTTAAAATCGCGTTTATCTCGGGAAAAAATATAAATATTGGCGATTATTTGTAACAACTTTTTACATGACAATATGTTATCGAATTAAATATACATTGTTATTTTTTCATAATGTCATGGTTCACTTCTCGTAAATAACATTAACAACAACAAAATCATATCACCATGTTGGGAGCTTAAATTTCCGTTGCACACGTTGTGTCTCTACATCCGACAGTTTCACCCGCCGTTTTCTATTGATTTGCATTAGTTAATTAGTGCAGAAAGGCAACATTCAATACTTGTATTCGATAATAAAACACAGAAGTAATCCCACCCGCTGTCTGTCGGTAAATCTAGTTCTACGTCATTTAAAAAGACAAATACCTTCTACAGAGATTGTGAATTTCACATATCAACCTTTCATATGATGTATTAGATCAGTAATAAGCTGCACCTGCACAGCAAGGTTTTCGATCAATTGCCACAACATCATTTTGGTCTCTGTGACAATAGCTTTTAAAGATGGCATTCCTGTCTAGCCACACGACAGTAGTGGTCTTATTTAAAAGACCGGATGACTACGGACATCCAGGTCCCGTGAGAGTTATTGTCTGCTATTGTTGAAAGTGACGTCATATTATACTCGAAATAATATCCCAAATGACAAATGGCGGTTTAGTTAACGCAGCGACGACTGCAATTAATGTCAACTGAATGCAAATGTTGTTAGACGAATAAGTTAACTGTTGTATGCAGAACGGTCTTGTTATTCAAATTGAAACAATCCTGTTTCGACTTGTTGAGATTTCTTTCACATGCCTTTCCATTAATTCCAAACGAAAATAACATACCGAATATTTACTGAAAAATTTGTACAATGCACCGCTGGTTTAGAATGTCAATTTAATAACGATAAAAGCTCTGATAATATTATTTGCTGTTTTTCTGCTTCTCCCATATAGATCTTCATAATATTCATTGTTGTTTTGTGTGTGGTTTGTTTTATTGAAATAATAAAAATGTATGTCTAGACCGTTAATACCGGTATGTGTCTTTTAAAATGACGAAGAGCTATATTTACCGACTGAAAGCGGGTCGGGTTACTTCTGTGTTTTATTCTCGAATGCGAAGCATTACAGGTTGCCTTTCTGCACTATCGGTAATACAATGATGAAGATCAATCGAACACGGCGGGTGGAACTGTCGAGTGAAGAGACACAACATGCGCAACGGAAATTTAAGTTCCCAACATGGTGATGTCATTTTTTGTTGTTAATGTTATTTACGAGAAGTGAACCCTGATATGATGAAAACAAGTAAGCAATTTCAAAGTAATTCGATAACATACTTTACGTACAAAGAGATATAAATTAGCACCGATATTTTTTATCGAGATCAGCCTGATTTTGAGTCGGTTTAAGACGTTTCCCGGATAAAACACATTTGTGTATGAGTTCAAGTTAGCATTTGCATGCTACCAAGTTTACTCACTTCATCATGAAGTGACGAACATAAAATATGAAAATAGGTACAAAGGTCATAATTGTTTTATAAAACTATATGGCTTGTGCAGTGATGTTCGAACTCATCTTATTGGACAAATACAAACTTTATTAAAATTATTGTTTTGCTCTAATTGAAAAGTGATATTTGTTAAACTAAAACTACTAAATTGTAACGTATTTCTATTTTATGTTACAATACATTTGCTTCCTAGCTTAACATTAACTGCTATTACAGCTGGGTTGGTATCAATATTTTCATCTGATTATACTATGCCGATTTAACGATATCCAATTATGGTCTGCAATAATTATCTGCAGTAATGATCTGCAATAAACATGACATTTAGGGATTTACATTAACAGTGTCGTTGAAATGACGCCGATTACCAGATAATAATGACTTTAAAATCCAACATGTATATTCCAGTTTTCACAATTTTATTTTTAGATTTTCTTTTATATCATTTCGACTTGTATATACATTTTTTTGTTCGTTTGATATTTGATTTGTGATATGAATCCAGACAATGTTAATAATCAATTTGTACTCCATACAATAGTTCTGATGTTATTCAGTAAAACGTATTCTCCTTAAAAAAGTGATAAGTCTAGAAATATGTTTCCCTGACAACGGCTGATGTGAATTGCAAAGAATCTAGACAGGTGGTTTCAATATGTATTTTTTAAACCACAATTTAACGCTGGAAAGCACTGCTTTGACCGGTGATATTGTCTAACGTCTTGTTGTAAATGATTTTCGATACTTACTTGCTTCTGATGATACTCGCAATAAAATCGTCAGACAATTGTCGCTTTCATCGCAGTTAAAGTCGCCTAGAGGGCTCGTTTAATGTTAACGACTGTTTTTTTCCAGCATTAATGGTTCTTATCTCCATGGAGTTCCACCATATTATAAATGAAATCTAACAAGAAAGCTTTGCGTGCTTTTGTATTATATTTTCAAAGCGTATGTCTTGGACATTGCCATAAATGGAAAGATAGTTGTACATTTCATATTCGGCGAGACGGATACGAACTAGCAATGTGGTCTGTAATAATCTAACCGATTATAATGCGCAGGAAGGGGCATATTGCGCTTGGAAATAGTAAGGATTCCAGACATATCATTGAAACATTTGAATGATTGATGCTGCGATATGAGAAAAAAGAAAAGAAATTTAATTCACAGCAGACCATCGCTCTTACGTTTAAGTTCCGATGTTCAAGATAAGCAGACAACACGAACCGTTTATTCCGAGCTTTTGATTGGGTCGTAATATATGTTTAACCATACTAACTTTTTTATCATATCGCTGATGTTTTCAAACTGACAACAGAGTTAGTATTTGACGTTAATAAGATACGTTAAAATTTGGCACACAAGTCGTAACACAAACAAAAACTATCATAGACTTTTGAATGTGAAACACATTACTTAAAACAATTATCCGCATATTATTTTTGTTTAATAAATATTATCCAAAACAGTGTAGTTTTAATGCACCTGTGATAAATTGCTATATGCTGACATTTGTGGGAAAATAATCACTCCCTTATCAAGCTTTCAAAATAGTAACATTGAATTCAAACATTCACCGAATTATGAAAACACCAGTACGAGATATTAAAACAATATTTTGCAAAATGTTCTTTGTCAATAGCTTAATCCAAAGGTTCACGTTTAACAATTGAAATACACTGATCACGCTCCTAAATGTAGGTATGTTTGTATTCTGTCATGTTCTCCTTCCGTTGAGTGGTTTAAGTTTTAATACTTTGAAATTTATTATCATTGATTGCAGTTTGAATTAAATTGTGAATCTATGAGGTTAATTATTATTAACAAGTATACGCTTGGTAAATAAATCTGGGCCAATTGTAAGGTGTGGGCGCCTTTTGCATTTCAAATTCGGTGACCCCAGATTTATTCCTTTTTTGACTGTCTGTTGAAATATGTTTGTGTTGTCAATTGTGTTAATGTGCAATTTTAGTGAATAACTCTGGGTGAGTTTTGAGGCCCATAACACCGGTTTTAACCATAATTCTATGCTTTGCTGTGACCGTTCCAAGGCGGCGATCCCAGTTTCAGTCATTGGTGTTTGTTTGTAATGTTATTTTGCCGTGTGTCTTATTGTATGTAAATGGATCACTTGCCTTTAATAAAGGACCGCAAAGTGATATAATGGTCTTCTGCTGATGCAATTAGAGTTTGACCTTTTTACATGTGTTGTCTTTCAATAAAACTTAAGTCATCTGTTGTATGTTAGCCAGAAAATAACACGAACACTCAAACAAGCCACAGAAGATTGTTCCTGTTCGCTTTTAAAAACAAAGTAAACATAATAAGTAAACATTTTCGAATGCTTTTATACATACAATAACACTTTAAAATTATATTCAGAATGGGTATCTTAACAATTGCATTGGAATATTCTTACAAGTCATTTTAGATATACTATTCCTATTGTTGCCCATACATGCAAATCTCCAAATATAATGTGTCGGTTTGTTTCATTTTGAGAAGGTGAATTCTACATACAATTCATCAGAAGAAATCACATTAGCATTCCTTATTTATAGCGAATATATTTTTCTGTTAAGATGTTCCGTTAAGATGCGCCCAGTCGGCATTCTAATTTATTCTTCCAGCAAGTAATCTCTGAAAATAACAGTTGATTTATTTTCTTGAGGATACGAAAGTGAATCAGTTAAGCAGACATCTGTACTAGACACACGCAAACCCACAATTCATAATACATAGACTTAGACTTAGATTTAAACAGGGTTCACAATTTATGCAATGTTTAATTTGTCTGAAGCTTAATTCGTCCATATAAAAAGACATGAATAACGAACTGTTTATTAAACTGTAATACAAGTGTCTTCTATGTTATTTATAAAAAGGTTAGTAATAAATATTAAACACAAGCGTAGTATTACAGTAATACAAATAGTGTTCAATCTACACTTAGGTCCTAAACTGTTTAGTAAAAGACATCGACCAGCAATGACAGTGTCAATTTCTTTTGTCTGTGCTATCCTTTTTCGTTTCGCATTTCTGTAATTCTTTCGCGCCGAGGTTGTTGACACGGTGAGTTTCTTAGTATCGCTACCCAAATCAAATTTTGAATTGTGATTCTCAGCTTCAGCTTATTGGTTCTTATATTTACAGACATTTTGTTTTCGTTTTTCCAATATATCATATACAACATATCTTTACTTTGAACACTAGTACATACGAATTTGTTTAAAGATTGTTAGTTACTAATATATATATATATATATTTAGTTCCGGTTAGTTCATGTTTACAATTCATAATAATATATGCTAAAACATACGCATAACAAGGTATCCTCGTGATAGACTAAAGCAACGTTTTATAACATTTTGGCAATATATCCCATGTACAAGATGTGATCAGTAAAGATCGACATAATACGATTCTGCAGAATTTGCAAATTTAGCTGTATATTTGGTACCTTACAATATACACACAGCAATATAAACAGACTTTTGAAGTCTTTAATGTATAACAATGCGTAAAAATCATTGAAATATGTAAAACAAATATATAATTAATATATGCTGTGCGTGTTTGTGTGCTTCTGTTGAATTCGAGATCAAATCACATCTGATAAAATGATCACCGACACAACTCTTGATATGCGGTATTCTTTTTAATTAATGAGGTCGTTTTGCGAACAAATCTATTTATAAAATACTCATAAACAGCTACCAGGGATATATTGTCTTGTATATACTTTATAGCAGTTGACAATTAATATAAAATTCTATATTTGTTTTATTTTGAACATGGGCGGGAAAGAACAATACATATTTTAGTCAGTGACGTAAATATAATCCATATTTCCCATCAGGTTTAATTAAGCTGTCAATTGAATGAATTTTGCGTATTGTACACTGAGTTCGATGACAAAAAGTGTAGAGTAAATACATGCACATGCATTTAAAATGGAAATAAGGGGTGAATATGATACATGTTTCAAAGGTAAAACACATGTGTGTGACGTTTCAAGCATATAGCAGTTACTGGACATATGTATTGTGGAAAAAATAATATAGCTGTCCTTGCATTCAGCAGCCTTGTGGCTTTAAATAGTTATGACAAATACGAACATGGCGTGTTCATTGAATCTATGTTTTAAATTATTGGCATGTATTGAGAAAACGAGACATATTCAATAGCGCACTTTACACCTGTGGGGAAAGTATAAGACGTTAATTGTAAACATAATCACATTTGAACAATTTCTACAAAAGTTTATCTGCAACGCATGCAAATCCTTTTATCCTGATCGACCTTCAGGGTATTGACTTGTATTGTGAGGAATTTGCCATGTTGTGACTTACTTATGTGTGTCTGCAACGCATGCAAATCTCTTTATCCTGGTCGACCTTGAGGATTTTGCCTTGTACTGAGAGGAGTTGCAATATTGTGACTTTAAGGACTATGCTGAGGGATTAAGCTGTCAGTACGTATCAATACATGTAAAGATTTGTTGTGTGTTGACGCAGTTACTGTTACGACCCACTTTCTTCCACTTTCTAACGACGAAAAACACCAATAACGTTTTTCAGTTAATAAGTAAACAAGTCATACTGTTTTTTAAACAACAATTTAAATGTAGAGCAATAAAGCGATTGATGCAAAAAAAATAAGGTTTTCTTAAATTGTGATTGTAAATTTTCGCCTTTTAAATGTTTTTGGGTTTGTAATTTCAGTACCAGGAATCATGGTTGCCTTTAAATGTTAAATCAATTTATTTTGTTAAATCCATCATTTATTGCAAACACACATTGTTTAATCACAGGAAGAAAAAGGTTGTTTAGTATATTGCTTTGTTTTGAAAACGTTTTACCAATTTGGATGGTATTTTAGAGTGTTACAACGTCTTTCACATTTGTAGGATAAAGCAACATTTGTTTAAATTGTAGTTTATTTAATATTTATTACTTTACCCATGTGCATGCAGCTAATAATTATTGCAGAAGTTGAATCATTATACTACTGATTTGTCATTTGGGACATAGGTTCGTCTGCAACATTATGTCACCTCATCAATTCCAGGAAATTATCTACAACTGGAACCAAGATGTCAAATGTCATGCGGATTTCAAAATAACACCCATCCTGTCGAATTGTCAGGAAGAACTGGAATCAAAGTTATTATCTCCATAGAGACAGCAATTATGTTATGGCACTTGAAGGAATACCTATTGATTCTTGCTTTATAAGCACAGACTGTTATGTATCTAATGCATTATATAAGTGGTTGACACGTCAAATGCATCATCCCTGCACAAGTAAAGTATATGTAAACGTAATGAAAATCGATATAAAGCGATGTAACGCTGGTTGGGGTATTATTTGATTAGATGCAACTTCCGCTGTTATGTATCAAATGCATAGTATTAAGGGTTGTCATGTCATCTGTTACGTCTCTGCATCACTGTTTACATTATGAAGAGCAATAGACAGCGATGGACAGTGGGAGTGTTTTGAAAAAAGTGGCACAACTTCCGCTATGGTAATGTTAGTTTCCAATAGGTCGATTAAAATGTCATTTTTTGTTCTTCCTGCTGGTAACGAGATATGAGAGAACGACCCGTTACATTATATCAGCAAGAGAATAATATCAAGAACGTTCGAAAAAATATATAAATGTACTCAAAGTGAATTTTCAGCAGCACCAGCAATTGAATGATCGTTTTTAGAAGGAGGTAATTTAGTAATGAAATAGCTATTAATGGAAGATATTTGTTCGTTTAAGTCGATCATTTATTTTTATACACGGGTGATCACAAAAATGTTGCAACATATTGAGTGGATAACAAAATAAAATAACAACTTCTCATCATGGCTACATAGCTACTTAAAGATGAGTTCAATTAATTGGTTTTGTCCTGGAGACATAATCAGTGGTTAGAAACTGAATGACGTACCCGTCCACGAACAGTAGTACCACCATGCAGTTTTGATAATCGAAATGAATTCAAAATAGTTGTGAACGTTTTTTTGCATGTTTTAGTTTCGTATTTAAACATACAAATAGCATTCAACAAAGTATTACAAATACGAATATGGTAAATTGTGGGAATTGTAAAAAGTAAAATATCGGTCTTTTAACCAGTTTATACACATAAACAATACCACACTTAAGGTTAGTAGATATTAAGCTTCGCCACTAATCATTCTCCTGCAACGACATTTGTTTCCCTCTGATTACTTGCAAACACATTATTAAACTTCTTGAAGGGAAAATATTGTGACTGCTATGTTTTAAAACTTTTCATCTCTGTGTTTTCTATTTTCGATTGTTAACAAGTCTTCGGTATATCTAGGAAAATTCAAGGCAGCATATAAACCGTGTAGATAATTTAAATACGAAAAACAAAACTGTATTTTAAAGAGACTTTATTTGCATGACATAAACTTTTTTACAGTAAAAAGTCGTATTAATTATTCGGCGAGAAAAATAGTAACATTAACATTCTTTAAACATTAATTGATGTCGTCCGTGCACGTAATAAATATCCATTGGTCATTTGGGATATAAGTGCGTCTCCAACTTTACAGCACTTTCATCAATTCCATGACAATATTCACAACAGGACCCAAATGTTAACAGTCATCCAGATTTCAAAATAACACCACTTTTGTCACGTGGTTAGAAAGAACTGGGATCACAGTCATTATCTCCATGGAGACCGCAATTATTTTCTTGCACCTGAAAGAGAACCGTGTATTGATTCGTGTTGTACAATTTCAGATGTTTTTGTATCTAATTCATAATATGAATGGGTGACATATGAAATGCAACTTCTCTACAAAAGTTTAGCATCTGTTTACGTAATAGTTTGCGACGTACAGCTGGTGGTGGGTTTCAATATATGAGGCGCAATTTCCTCTAAGTATATAATATGAAAAGTTTGCATATCAATTGCCTTATCTAAGTTCCGTTTAAAACCGATGGCAAACGTAATGCTATGGAAATGAAAGTTGCTTTATAGGATATAAAAATAAATAAATATATTAATAATATATATTATTATATAGTATAATTATTAATAGTATAGTATAGTATAGTATAGTATAGTTTAGTATAGTGTATTGTAGTGTAGTGTAGTGTAGTGTAGTGTAGTGTAGTGTAGTGTAGTGTAGTGTAGTATAGTATAGTATAGTATAGTATAGTATAGTATAGTATAGTATAGTATAGTATAGTATAATCTTTTTTATCACATGCTTTTAAACTAAATAAAATACATTTTAATTGACCAAACAAATGCTGATAGATCTAAAAGTTGTTTACTATCGTGACGTCATTTCATGTTGATGACGTCATTTCACCCAAATAAAGCCATGCGATTGGTAAGTTATTGATTCTGTAGCCAATGAAAAACGCTTAAAAATGTTGTATTACACATGTGTAATATAAAAAAAAATACGTAATGTCTATATTACATTGAAAACAATGTATAGCATGTGATATAATATAATATTATATAATATAAGGTGGTGCAAAAATAATATGACTGTGTAGTGCTCCAACTGACCTGTACTTAAATAATAACACATTAACTCAATTTCAAGTTATAATTTAGTCTACAATAGCAAATATTGGAATAATTAATCTCCAGATGGATCACCAATAATGAAACCGCTACCGCTTAATATACCTTTATGTAAGTCACGTGATACCGTAAAATACATAGAACACAATACATAAAACTGCATTGGAATTGACAACTGCAAGAACGGTAGGAAATATATTAAATATGAACAAGTCGCCATCTTAAGAAAAGATAAAATGGTTCAAATCATATCTTTAAACACAAAATTTACAATAAGAAGACCGCAATACGTCAAAATACATTAATAATCAAAGTATGTAATTGTAATATCCATGAATACGAAAAATATTTGTATACAAACCGTCGTATCTATTTTGGCGATGAAAACGTAAGTAATAGTAATCATAATTAATAAGAGGATGTGTTATTTAAAACTATTTGAATATTGATTCGATAGACATAATTCAGTTCAGTTCAGTACACACGTGCAATTAGTTAAAAACTTAATATATTGGTATCTTTATATTTACATCATATCTACATACATCAAATGTTCACTGGTATCCAAAATGAAACACGTTCATCTTTACGAAATGCAATAAATTGCCATATTCAATCAAAGCCCGTACGCACCATAATGAATCGTAAATCGCGCACGTAAGTCGGAAATTCACGATTTTCTACAAAAAAAACACAACAACAACTCGAGTGTGGTCTGGGATAATCTTACCGATAATAATCCGCAGTAAGTGGGATATTACACTTAGGAATAAGAATGATTCCATGCATTTCATTTCGAATTATTAATGCTATGCTAGGAGGAACACTAAGCTTACTTCAAATCCCAACAGAACATCGCCTGTTCGATTTTAAGTGCTTTTAAGTTGAAGTAGAGATAGACACTGCACGAGATAAGAAGACAATATTTAATGTTTATTCCGAGATTCTTCGATTGTTTCGTTATTTTTGTGTTATCATTATATATTGTATCACTCCATTAAATGATTTATAACAGGTACACATCTAGCTGGTTTTCTGTGCCATTTCATTTTTGTTCATATCAATAAACCGCTAGACGTACGTCGTAAAACTAAAACTAAAAAAGTAAACAGCTGAAGAAAATCGGTATTTATCTACAGTAATGTAGCACCACTATCTTATGCAACATACTAAATATCAAAGCTCTGGTTCTTCGATTTTGCAGAGACGGTGCATATGTACATATTTAAGCCCCTATAACGCTCAAAATCAACGAAAATTTCGTAAACGGTTTCATAAAATAAAGTTACACAATAAATAATCAGTGTTCCTTATAGCAATAGCCACATTTTCAATAAGATACAAAATGCTTTTTTTAATTTTTTTTTTGTGTCACAATATATTCCATTTAAATTTCCCCCAACGATATCTATTCCTATGACACACGAACACTAAATTGGCACCTGAACATGTGTCTAATATATTGTACCACAAACAAAATTAAAAAGAACATTTTGTATCGTGTTAAATCTATGTTACCAGATCACATCTAGCGTTGAAATTTTGGCTATGGCTATAAGGAACACTGATTATTTATAGGGTAACTTTATTTTATGAAACATTTTACGAAATATTCGTTGATTTTGAGCGTTATAGAGGATGAACCCTTGTCACCTTTTACACCAGGGGCTTTATTTGAAAAAACTTTGTAGGGGACTTATACATGATGCTTTATACAAAATATAAAGGCATTGTGAAATGCGGTTTCAGAATAGTAGAGTTGTTTCTTAATACATGTAAATGTTAAGCTGGTAATTCATTGAGCATGGGCAGATTCGACTCCAATGGCATGATTTCAACAACTGTGTAGATCACCACCAGATGTTGTTAAATCAACCTGGGATGTGCGGTTTAAGATAAAGTACGTATTTTGTAAACCACTTGTTGGATCCTTTGACTTACGTAATCAACGAATCGGATCGATTTGAACAATTTCAATAGAGGGCTACCCGAGAAACATCCTCGTGAAGGTTCGTCAAATATTACCCAGCGTTTCATGTCGTTTGCAGAAAAAGTTCACTAACACACGGGAGCTCTGACGTAAATACGAACGACAGACTTTGAGGTGCTCTTGTGCTCATGGTGAGCTAAATGCGGTTGGACTTGGAGTAAGAGATTAGAAACGATATGTTTTGTGAATTTAATCAGATTATGCAATCCAGTTTATTAATAACGCATGGTAAGAACAGACTTCAACACATCATTTTTTCTCTTCTAAAATGTGACGTTTCATTTTGCAAACAATCTTAACTGGACCGCTTGGATATCATCAATTATGAGCACACACCAAATTGTTATATTCTCTGATCAAAAAAGCCGAACTCTTAATATATTGTGAGTGTTTATTGTATGTTATGATGGTAATCCCTCAGACAATTCATCATCATAAATAACCTTAGTGTTCCTTATTTAAAAAATCTATTTTTCTTTTAATATGTTTCGTTAAGATGCGCTCAGTCAGCTTTCTAATTTATTCTTCCAGAATGTTATCACGGAATATTAGCTAGTGATTTATGTTCTTGGGGATAGGATAATAAATCGGTATAACAGATATTTGTACTTAATATGCACATATATTTTTTGTCTAGAATTTAATTAGTTCGTTTGTTTTGTCGGTGTTTTCGAAGTTTGAAACAGTATTTCAAAATTTAGAATGTAAACGTTCAATAAATGAATTAATGAAGAATGGTGAATGAACATAATTTTCGTTTTAATTCCATAATGATTAACTCGCATTATCGAAATAATACTCCATCTTATAAATTGTGGTGAATTTAACAATTTTGAAAACACCCCACAAGCGCAGTTTAAATTGTGTGATATCACAATCATTTTTTAAATATATATATTGAAATAGTGGTGATGTGGGATACATATATGAAACTTCACATTCCTGGCTAAATGCTCACCAACAAAACTTAAGTATTCTTTATTTCTATTAACGTTTTCTTTCAGTTTGCAACATACAACTAAACAATATCAAAAGCTGCCAGTGCGGAATTGTCATTCTATCATTGAATAGCAATCGATAATAAATATATTTGCAGAGCAGTCAATGCTTTCTTTATGTCTAAAACCGAAGAAGTCTACATAATTAAACAATTGGCGTAATTACAATGGAATTTCCCTGATATTGGATTAGGTAACATTAAGCAGTCAATAAAACTTTAAATCGTGTTACGTGCTAGACAACTAATTGAATGAACTTGAAACATGTGTCATTTTATTTTTCCAATTAGTCTTATACAGAAATAACATTAAAAAATAAACAGTTTGCAACTCACTTTTACAATTTACCTAGTAAAACATTACTTTTGCAGCAATGCTCAGGTATATAGTAAAGAAATACGTCAATGAATATTTAGAAATGGGAACTTACGACGTGGTGCAGCATTATGGACGCATAAAAGAGGAAAATGTCAGGGATAAAGATAGTTTTCTGTGCATGCAATGCTAAAAGGTAGCAGTTTGGTTTAAATAAAACAAAGAACCAAATTTGTATAAGAAAATGTTCAAATACTATTATGCAAAATAGTCATGCTTTCTACATAATTGCATAATCTGCAGCACTGCGTACCATTTAAACAATGTTCTCAGATCAAATATTCACAAAAATCGTTTTCTTCTATAACCATGATTGATTTTGGTGCAGCACTGCTGGATTATATATCAGCTGTAGCTTTCAGTTCTATCTCGACGGTTGATTTATCATGAACAGTCTGATAGAGTCATCATTGTGCAATAGTAAAAGGACACGGGGAACAACACGGGAATGATAGGGCGAACTTTGATGTATTTACGGATAGATAGATAATATCTTGCTCATTCAATGACACGTTCCGTGAAATACAAGTATCCTTGTTTTTTGCCAATATACATGTTTGTTTTGTTCAAAAAGCAAATATTTAAGTGCTCCATACACTTCAGAGTATTTAATATTAAAACAGTTAAACAAGTGCATCAAATTAAAACTTGTATCTCTCGATTTATATAAAGTAGCATTAAAATGGGATATTCCACAAGATCGATGTGTTCAGTTTAACAAGTGCACCAAGTTAAAACTTGTACTTCTCGATTTATGGGAAATAGCATTACAATGGGATATTCCACAAGATCGATGTGAAAATCATTATTATTGCTACAATTTTACAATAAGTTAACATATTGCGACACAATTTTATAATTTCTGAGAAGACATGTTTGTGGGTGTTGCCTTTTTGTTTACGATTGTCGTAAGAGTTTGAAAACTATAAAAGCAACTTGTCAAATATGTGGAGTGTTTGTTTTATCAATACTGCCAATGATGAATGGCCATATTTATCTTTGTTTTTTATTTGATACCTGACTTGTCAGCAATTTTGCTGATTATTGAGACTACAGAACATAACATATAATTTATTTTATTAAGATTTCATATTTGATGTGTTAATAGTTTAATACATGAATAATATAATAAATACATTTATAAATAGATCAAGGAGCTGATTATTTTTGTAGACACAATCTTTATATGACACCGTCATTACTTTTCGTTTTGAGATAGAAATAGTCTACTCATTATATCTATTTTATGTAAAGTAATGTAGTAAACAAATACGAATGCGATATCTAAAAACTTCCGTAATAGTCCATTCCATTCGCAAACAATTGCAATTATTTTCAGTACCGCATGCAATGTTTGACAAAATGGTTTATGTATATATTCGTATTAGGCAAAAACAAGCAGTGAGTAATTGTCGAAGCATGCGGCCACAAGATATATTTAAATATTCGTGAGAAATATTGACAATGTTTTACATTGTTAGCATGTCTGATAAAAAGAGACATATTCACTTGCACATGCCATACCTGTGGGGAAAGAATGATTCAATCCTTAACAATCATTATCATAAAGTTGCTCTGCATTGTTGCAATATTAAACACTATTTAACTTAGCCATTTCATCAGATAGTCAAGCAAACCACAAAACATGGTTTCGGTTACTATGGCCGTTGTCTCAAGATCTCTTTTGTTTGCATCATCGGTTTTTACCGTGCGGACATATGTCATCTCATTAAATTCGTCGGAAGAAAATATCTGTGTAAATGTGATAACAGTTTACATTTGTGGAAAGCTTGATACTTGTATAAGATATTATGGCGAGTTTAGATAGGAACCACGTCTACCTTATATCTAGGAAAGCGCAATATAGTTATTTAAAACTTGTGTTTTAGTGAAATTTAATTTCTTTGATCTTGGAAAGTAATGAACAATTAGTTGTTCAACAAAATGTGAGTACGTATAATGTCTGATAAATACGATACAAATCCCGAACGTTCAGTGCTTTACAAATTCTCTAAATTCATGAAACTGTAATGTCTGATAGCTTTCGTTTAAAATGGAAATGAGTGATGAATAGTATACATGTTGCAAAGGTAGAACACATTTGTGTGACGTTTCAAGCATGTACCATGGAGTGTATGAAAATAGCAATGTGTTCTACCTTCTCCACCATATACAATCCCTTTCATATCGATGAGAAGATTTTTTAGAAATAGCATAGATTGTTTTCTTTATGTCCAAAATTCTGTTGTTGCACTGTGGGTTTATATATGAAAATCGTTGCACATTCTTTATTGCGTCTTAAAGTTCTTCATTGACTGGGAATCCGTTTTAAAAATTGTCTGATTATGTCGTCGTTGATAATAGTTCCTGCAACAGTTACTAGACAGTTGTATAGTGAAAAAAATAATAAAGATGTCCTTGCATGCAGCAGCCTTGCGGCTTTAAATAGTTATGACGACTACGAACAAGGCGTGTTAGTTGAATCCATGTTTAGAATTATTGGCATGTATTGAAAAAACGAGACATATTCAATAGGGCACTTTACACCTGTGGGGAAAGTATTAGAAGTTAATTGTAAACATAATCACTTTTGAACAATTTTGTCTGCAACGCATGCAAATCCTTTTATCCTGGTCGACCTTGAGGGTATTGACTTGTATTCTGAGGAATCTGCCATGCTGTGACTTACTTATGTGTGTCTGCAACGCATGCAAATCTCTGTATCCTGGTCGACCTTGATGGCATTGACTTGTATTGAGAGGAGTTGCAATATTGTGACTTGCATATGTGTGTCTGCAACGCATGCAAATCTCTTTATCTTGGTCGATATTGATGGCATTTATTGTATTGTAATGAGTTGCAATATTGTGATTTTAATGACTATACTGAGGGAATTTAGCTGTCAGTACGTATCAATACATATTAAGCTTTGTTGTTTGTTACATTCTTCTTCCATTTTCTAACGACAAAAATCTACCATAACGTTTTACAGTTAATAAGAAACACAGTAATAATGTATTTCAAACAACGGTTCAAAGGCAGAGCACTTAAATGATTGATGCAAAAGAAATAAGCTTTTCTTTAATTGTGAACATTTGCGCCTTTCAAATGTTTTTGGGAGTTGGTAATTTTAATACCAGGAATCAGGGTTGCCTTTAAACGTAAAATCAAATTATTTTGTTAAATCCATCTTTCATTGCACACACACATTGTTTAACCACAGGAAGAAACATGATGTTAAGTATATTGCTTTGTTTTAAAAACGTTGCACCAATATGGATGGCATTTTAGAGTGTTACCACGTCTTTCACATATGAGGACAAAGCAACATTTGTTTAAATTGTAGTTTATTTTATGTTTATTTCTTTACCTATTCGCATGTTGCTAATAATAATTGCAAAAGTTGAATCATTAAACGTATTTATTTGTCATTTGGGACATATGTTCATCTGCAACATTATGTCAAAAATCAATTCCAGGAAATTATCTACAACTGGAACCTAGATGTCAAAAGTCATGCGGATTTCAAAATAACACCCATCCTGTCGAATGGTGATGAAGAACTGGAATCAAAGTTATTATCTCCATAGAGACTGCAATTATGTTATGGCACTTGAATAAACACTTATTGATTCTTGCTTTATAAGCACAGACTGTTATGTATCTAATGCATAATATTAATGGTTGACATGTGAAATGCATCATCTCTGAACAAGTTAAGTATATCTTAAAGTAATGAAAACCGATATAAAGCGATGTAACGCGGGTTTGGATATTATTTGATGAGACGCAACTTCCGCTTTTATTTATCAAATGCATAGTATGAAGGGTTGACATGTCAACGGTTACATCTCTGCATCACTGTTTATATGATGAAGAGCAATATAAACCTATGGACAGTGGGAGTGTTTTGAAACAGTTGCACAATTTCCGCTATGGAAATGTTAGTTTCCAATTGGTCGATTGAAATGTCATTTCTTCTTCTTCCTGCTGGTAACGAGATATGAGAGAACGACCCTTTACATTATATCAGCAAGAGAACAGTATCAAGAACGTTCGAAAATATATTTAAAGGTATACAAAGTGAATTTTCAGCAGCACCAGCAATTGAGAAATCGTTGTATAGCACGAGGTTATTTATTAATGGCATTTTTATAAATGGAAGAGATTTGTGAGATTCAGTAGATCATTTATTTTAATACACGGGTGATAAAAAAATTGTTGCAATATATTGAGTGGATACAAATAAAATAACTACTTCTCATCATGGCTACATAGCTTCTTAAAAGATGAGTTCAATTAATTGGTTTTGTCCTGGAGACATAAGCAATGGTTAGAAACTAAATGGCGTACCCGTCCACGAACAGGATTACCACCATGCAATTTTGATAATCGGAATAAATTCAAAATAGTTGTGTATGTTTTTTTCATGTTTAAGTTTTGTATTTATTCATACAAATAACATTCACCATAGTATTGCAAATCCGACTATGGTAAATTGTGGGAACCGTAAAAAGATAAAAAAAAAAAATTCACAACGTTCACAAAAAAACTTGCGTTCTGTCATCATCAACATACAAACATTTGAAGTAAAGCTATTTCAAATAGCATAGAATCCTTGTTAGCACTCAAAAAGTATTGAGCAGTATTGATTAGCAATCACAGCAGTCATACAGCAGCTAGAAAATTGCAACTCCTTGCTGTACAAGAAAATGGCCGCTAGGTTAACTAGGATAAAGCGATTAGCAGGTGTTGCAGACAAACATATATACACATTGTTAAAATGTGATTTAGGTTTTAATTCACGTCACTTTCATTCCCCATAGATATAACGTATGTAAATGTATATGTATTGTTTTCCCAGTCATGTCAATTATTCAAAACATTTATTACATGCAAGCTGTGTTTCTCAATGCGTATGCATATTAAAGACCCCGGGCTGATGTACACTTTGGCAACTAAGAGCAGCAAACAGTCAGTTTGTTTATGCTTATTACTACGATTCGATAGTTTTTATGCTGTGCTTATGCTGCATGCGTCGTTGAAAGTACGTGAGCTAGAATGTTTTTCAAGATTCCATAATACATTTATTCTAAAACACGTTAAATAAATACATATAAGAGAATGGTTCTGAAAGGGCAACGCGTTGTTTCGCATTATCGACCTCTGGATTGCAAGGTGTGAACGTGAGAACACTATGCGAAGGAGTGAACAGTGTCCAAAGTGCGAGGACACGATGCGAGAACACGATAATAATATCGCGACGCCGCATCGTATTCTCTTGATCGCTCATCGTGTTTACACACCTTCACATCATAATCTCTCAACATCACATCATGATTTAACACTTTCGATCTTTGAATTACAAATCGATTACGCGAACACACGACGCGAAGGCACTATATTACGATGCGACGTCGCGAAATCACTAGAATACGACTCGATATAGCAAAACAGCGATTCGGATCCACGATATTAATATCGCGATTTCGCATTGTGCTTTCATGATCTCGCTTGAGCATAGTTCGAGAATGCAAGGTCACAGTGTTAACTTCGCAATCTTACCTTCCGGTTTCATATGCGAAAACATGTCATGTCACCATTGCATTTACCTGTATTAAAATATATAGTTTTTTGACGCACTGAATACATAAATCAGTAAAATGGATAAAGTAGACACCACACTCACAATGGGAGATTATTTGTGTAAGCTGTTAGAGTATATTTAATTGCGACTTAATATAAAATTTAAGACTCAATGTCCGCTCTTGAAATACCCCTTGGTGAAGAATATTTATTTGTATGAAAAATTTAAATTATTCGAAGAATTGCATAGTATAGGTAGTTTAATAAGTAGAAAATCTGTATTGTAAAATCCATCATTTATTGCAAACACGTATAAATAAACAAGCAATAAAGACAGTTTGCTGATTTCGATCTATGATTATCCTAAAACGAAGCGATATTTTTTTCCTTATCAGGACTTTTTACTTATGTGTTACGCATTTACGACTCGCATGCAAATATATTTATAATGTGAAACATCAGCTGCAACAGCAAGAGAGAAAACCCTTATTATACAGTGCGGTCATTTGTTTGTGGCAAGGAATCGATTGCCAAATATTAAGACACAAACAAATGCACTAGACAAGACGCACAAGCACATAAAAAGGCATAGAAAACAAGGTTTCAGTCTTAAATCGTTATAGTTGTAATATAAAATATATTATGGTACAAAATCGGATTAATATATTGTATTGCCTCTTTTTCTCTCAAATCGCATACAAGATCTTTAACTTAAAAGCACTTAAATCAAACATGTAAGTGATTTTACGTTGAAAGAAAGATATGTTATATTGGAGATAAGGAGACAATATCGGAGTTTACGATTGTATCTTAATTTATGTTTTACCATAATATATAGACTTTTTTTATCATACCACTATAATGATATCAAACGGATAACAGATGGCTGGTCTTCTGTGAAATTTCATTTCTTTGAGTGTTATGTATTATGTTAAAATAAAGGTACAGTGAAACTCCAGATGCATTATCAGGAGAACAATTATGTTCACCATGCGCTAGTCTTTTCTTTAAATGGCAGTGACCAGTTGCGTTTACGATACAATAGAAGATACTACACACAAACTAAAAATAAAAATGATTAAAGCTCGGATCACCGCTTTGAAAAGGTCAATGCAAAGCATTGGGCTTTAAACCAGTGTATACGCATGTACAATCTTATCATTCTCCTTCAACGACGATTGTGTCCCCCTCATCACTTGCAATCACATTATTAAACTTCTTGAAGACAAAATATTATTACTGCTATATTTAAAAACTTTCCATCGCTGTGTATTGCATTTTCGATTGTTAACACGTCTACGGTATATCTAGGAAAATGCAAGGCATCATATACACTTTAAAGATAAAAAAAATACAAATAACTGAAATTTAAAGGAGCTTCATTTGCATGACAAAAACTATTTAACAGTAAAATAGCCTATTCATTATTCGGCGACAAAAATAGTAACATTTGCATTCTTTTGACATTAATTGATGTCGTCCCTGCACGTTATACATATCCATGGGTCATTTGGCATATAAGTGAGTCTTCAACTGTAAAGCACTTCATCAATTCCATGACAATTTTTTAAACAGAACCCAAATGTTAACAGTCATCCATATTTCAAAATAACACCACTTTTGTCACGTGGTAAGAAAGAACTGGGATCACAGTCATTATCTCCATGGAGACCGCCATTATTTTGTGGCACCTAAAAGAGAATCTTGTATTGATGCGTGTTGTACAAATTCAGATGTAGATGTTTATGTATCTAATTCATAATATGAATGGGTGATATGACAATGAAATGCAACTTTTCTGCAAAAGTTTAGCGTCTGTAAACGCAATAATGTGCGACGTGCAGCAGGTGGTGGGTTTCGTTAAATGAGACGCAACTTCCGCTATGTATGATATTATGAAAGGTTGACATGCCAATGGAATTATCTCTGTACTGTTTAAAGGACGAAGAGCAATAAAACCGATGGCAAACGTCCAACTAATTTGCTTAATAGGATATTAACATTTTCTTTTAATAATATAATTTAATATAATACTTAAATAATAATTAATTGTGTTATACATATATGTTCACGTATTTAACTCATTAACTTAATTTTAAGTTATAATTTAGTCTACAATAGCAATAATTGCAATAATGAATCTCCAGATGAATCACCAATAATGAAACTCCTACCGATTAATATACCTTTATGTAAGTCACGTGATACCATAAAATTCATAGAACACAAGACTAACAAATGCATTGGAACTGACGACTGCAAGTACGGTAGGAACACATTAAATATGAACCAGTCGCTCTCTGAAGAATGGATAAAATGGTTCAAATCCTATCTTCAAATGGCAAATTCAAATAAGAAGACCGCAATTGGTTAAAATACATTAATTATCAAAGTATGGAATTGTAATATCCACGAATACGAACAATATGTGTAAACAAACCGTCGTATCTATTTTGGCGTTGAAAACATGAGTAATAGTTATCATAATGAAAAAGAGGGTGTTTGTTCTTTAAAACTATTTTAATATTTATTCAATAGTCATGTATGTTGTTCAGTACACACGTGCAACTAGTTTAAACAGGTAATATATTGGTATCTTTATATTTACACCATATCTACATACATCAAATGTTCACTATTATCCAAAATAAAACACGTTTATCTTTACAAAATGCAATAAATTGCCATATATAATCAATTGACCAAAGACCGAACGTACCATCATAAAGCTTACATCTCGTACGTAGGTCGGAATTTCATGATTTTCTACAAAATACAACAACTTGAGTGTGGTCTGGAATAATCTTACCGGTAATAATCCGCAGTAAGTGGGCTATTACACTTAGAAATAGGAATGATTCCATGCATTTCATTTCGAATTATTAATGCTATGATAGGAGGAACACTAAGTGAACTGCAAATCCCAACAGAACATCGCCTGTTCGATGTAAGTGCTTTTAAGTTGAAGTAGAGATTGACACTGTACGAGATTAGAAGACAATATGTAATGTTTATTCCGAGTTTTCGATTGTATCGTTATTTTTGTTTTACCATTATATATTTTATAACTCCATTAAAATGATTTCTAACTGGTACAAATTTAGCTGGTTTTCTGTGTCATTTCATGTGTTTTCATATCAATTAACCGTTGGGCGTACGTCGTAAAACTAAAACAAAAAAGTAAACAGCTGAAGAAAATCTGTATTTAAATACGGTTACGTAGCACCACTATCTGATGCTACATACTATATATCAACGCTCTGGTGCTTTGTTTTTGCAGAGACAATAAAAAAAATAATGTATATGTCCATATTAAACATGTGACACCTGGTAGCCTTTTGAAGCAGGGGCTTGATTTAAATTAACTTTGTAGGGGACCTCTAGAATATGCTTCATACCAAATATGAAAGCCATGTCAGGTGCGGTTTCAGAAAAGTAGAGTTGTTTTACGGACTTCACTATATAAGTATATGTAAAACTGGTGACCCATTGAGCGTGGTAAGATTTGACACCAAGGGCATGATTTGAACAAATGTGTAGATCACCACCATATGATGTTACATACCAACCTTGGCTATGCGGTTTAAGATGATAAGATCTTTATTTTAAAAACCTCTTTTTGGATCCGTTGACCAAAGTAATCAACGAACCGGATCGATTTGAACAATTGTAATAAAGGACCACCTGAGAAACATCCCCGTGAAGTTTCGTCACAGACGCGGTGTTCTTGTGCTCATGGTGAGCTAAAAGCGGTTGGTTTTGAATTAAATCAGATTATGCAATCCAGTTTATTGATTACGTATGGTAAGAACATACTTCAACACATCATTCTTTCTCTTCTTAAATGTGACGTTTCATTTTGCAAAAAAATCTAAACTGGACCGTATGGATATTATCAATTATGGGCACACACCATATTCTTATATTCTCGGATCAGAAATGCCAAACCCTTAATACATTGTGAGTGTTTTTTGTTGTTGTTTAGAATGTAATCCTTCAGACAATTCATCATCAGAAATAACCTTAGTATTCCTTATTTATTACATCTAATTTTCTTTTAAGATGTTTCGTTAAGATGCGCTCAGTCAGCTTTCTAATTTATTCTTCCAGAATGTTATCACGGAATATAAGCTAGTGATTTATGTGTTTTTTTTTGGGGGGGGGATAGGATATTGAATCGGTAAAACAGATATTTGTACTTAACATGCACATATATTTTCTATAGAATTAACTTAGTTTATTTCAGGAGTTGGTATTTGCGCCGTTTTCATCAGTATTTCAAAATTAGGAATGTTAAATGAAGTATGGTGAACGAACATCACATTTGGTTTAATCCCATATTCATACTTGCATAAACGAAATAATACCCCATCTGATATATTTTGGTTAATTTAATAATGTCGAAAAACACCTCACAAGCGCAGTTTAAATTCGTAATTGTGTGATATTACAGTCATTTTTAAATATATATTTTTGTATATTATTGCTGCGGAGTACATATATGCAGCTTCACCTGCCTGGTTAAATGGTCACCACAAAAACCTAATTATTCTTCATTTCTTATAACGTTGTTTTTCAGTTTGCAACATACAACTTAACAATATCAAAAGCTACGGGAGATTAATTGACATTGGATTACTAAAAAGCATATAATTAATATATTGCAGAACCGTTTATACGTGTATTATGTCTAAAACTGGAAGAAGTCCACATAATTAAACAATTGGCGTAATTACAATGGAATTTCCCTGATATTGCATTAGGTTACATTAAGCAGTCAATCAAATAGTGCATGCGTGCTAAAAGATTTATTGAATGAGCTTGAAGCATGTGTCATTATATATGCAGATAAGTCTTTTATAGAAAAAACTTTGAAACACAAACAGTTTGTAACTGAATGTATTTATACAAAGTTGGTAAATTTGCTGTTATAATGCAAATAAAATGGTAAACCTACGATACGGATCCACCGCATAAAGTATCAACCAAGACGACGTTTAAGTCTAAATGTATTTTATCCTGCCTGTGTTGCAAACATTGACCTAATAAAGGGGTGGCAAATAAATTTTCATTTCTCCGGTCAACAGGAAGTAGTGTATTCCTACGCACGCTGTGACACATAGTTGAGTGTAACCTTTCCAATACACTACACACGAATGTTATCGTTTATATTACATATCATCCAATTTGGTTTATTCTTAAAAATATATTACCAAACCAGCTTTCCGTATTTTTATTTTCATTCGTTGATTACGCAATTTATGACTTTTCTCGTGTGACGTCATTTCGGTGACGAAACATTTTGGGGCAACAATATGGACGTGGCGGATTTTTAACAGTAAAATATTTGTTTAAAACATCGAACGAATCCAAAACGTATTTTGGATTGTGTGTTTGTCATACATACGCGAAGAGCAGACAATCAAAGTGTATATCGTTGTAACTTTATTGCTATTAGCATTGGATTAAAGTTGCCAATAAGGTAAGCGTGTCGTGTACTAAATTTATTTTTGTTTTATGACTCCTGTCAAAGCTTGAATAATGTCATCACTCTAATCTACAACACAGTTTCCTCTGCAATCGCTATTTGACTAATCCAAATAATGTGCTACGTGTAATTATAATTATTTTCGAGTATTTCTTTGGGTTGTGGATCAATTTTATTTATATCCGTTGACTTAGACTGAATGTGCACGCACTTTGTTCAATTACATGTTCAAATGAAATTGAGTTTTTGTTTTGCTGTTGCATTTTTTTTTCAAAACAATAAAAATATAACATTCTCGATTCGTTTTTAATTTCTTCCCATATTTTCAATCTAAAAGTATACAAAGAAACGGTTAAATGTGGAACTATTTTTACGTGACACAATCGGTAGTTATTCGGTCGTTAGGCATGTTGCGTACATTATTTTTTTGTTATGTCAATTAATCATTTGTCTTTAATAAAATGTGATAACGGTATAATTTGAAATGAAGCAGGATAAATCGAATACATGGTTGGTTCCGAGATGGAGAAAGTTTATCCGGTGAGGCTTAAAAAAGAAAATAGGGTGGGCTCTAGCGATATATCCATATATTCTCTATATTTGTTCAATGTGGTACAGTGTGGTTTAAACTGGAAATAAAAGTTTGCGACAATCATAAGAAACTTTCTTTAAGAAACATGCATCCTTAGACAATGAAGAATAATTTTGATAGTCCGATCTATTGTAATAACAAAAGTATCATGCGAAATGCCTTGACATAACGTTAGATTACAAAAACAACATTTAAGGCAATAATCCATCAAACTATAAAGCAAATTTACGCAACGTTACTACAATTCAATTGAAAAATTTACCCAGAAAAACCGTGATTGTGCAACACTACTCGGGTATATGATAAAGAAATAGTTAAATGCATATTTATAAATGGGAACTTACGACGGGATGCATCATCATGGACACAAAAAAAGAAGAACACGTCAGGGTAAAGATAGCTTTCTGTGTATGTTATGATAATAAGTAGCTGTTTACTTGAAAACTAAGAACGTTGTATCAGAAAATGTTCAAATACTAGTATGCACACGCTTTCGATATAATATGCAGCACTGCGTACCGTTTAAAAATGTTCTCAGAACAAATATTCTCGAAAATCGTTTTCCTTTATATCCTTGATTGATTTTGGTGCAGCAATCACGATTATATATCAGCTGTCGCTTTCAGTTCTAAATCGACGGGCGATTTATCATGAACACTGTCTGACACTGTCATTTAAGTGCACCATACACGTCAGAGTAATTAATATTAAAACAGTTTTACAAGTGCAGCAATCAAGACTTGTACTTCACGATTTATATTAAAAAACATTACAATATTACGGTCACAAGATCGATGTGTNACTACTCGGGTATATGATAAAGAAATAGTTAAATGCATATTTATAAACGGGAACTTACGACGGGATGCATCATCATGGACACAAAAAAAGAAGAAAATGTCAGGGTAAAGATAGCTTTCTGTGTATGTTATGATAATAAGTAGCTGTTTACTTGAAACTAAGAAAATGTTCAAATACTAGTATGCACATGCTTTTGACATAATCTGCAGCACTGCGTATCCTTTAAAAAATGTTCTCAGAACAAATATTCACGAAAATAGTTTTCCTTTATATCCTTGATTGATTTTGGTGCAGCAATCAGGATTATATATCAGCTGTCGCTTTCAGTTCTAAATCGACGGGCGATTTATCATGAACACTGTCTGACACTGTCATTTAAGTGCACCATACACGTCAGAGTAATTAATATTAAAACCGTTTTACAAGTGCAGTAATCAAAACTTGTATTTCACGATTTATATTAAAAAGCATTACAATATTACGGTCACAAGATCGATGTGTTCGCTTTAGTAAATCATAATTCTTGCTAAAATATTACAGTAAGGAATTGCGACAACATTTTTTAATTTCTGTGCAGACATGTTCGTGTGTGTGACCTTTTGGTTTACATATGTCGGAAAGGTTTCAAAACTATAAAAGCAACTTTCTAAACCTGTTTTTTTTTTATACTGAGAAGATAAATTGAAAGATTTATCTTTGGTAATAATTCAATACCTGTTTTGTCAGCATTTTGCTGATTATTGAGAATACAGGACATAACATATGAATTATTGTATATAGATTTTATGATAGTTGATATTATAACACACGAATAATATAATCTATACATGTATGTACAGATTAACGCATTGATTATTTTATCTTGTGAAGTAAAATCATACGAATGCGATATCTAAAAACTTCCTGAATATTCCATTACATCCACATACAATGGCATGTTTTTTTCAATAACGCATGCAATGTTAAACAAAAACATTTGTATTGGGCAAAAACAAACAGTGCGTAATTTTCGAAGCATTCTGCCACCAGAGTCCTTTGAATATTTATGAGAAATATTGACAGTTGTTTTGAATTATTGGCATGTCTGGGAAAACGAGACATATTCAATTGCACACGCTATTTATGTGGGCAAAGAATAAAAAAAAGACGAACTAGAAACAATCCAAATTGCAGCCGCGCGAATAACATATGGATGCACACGTTTAATAATGTTTAATAATTAATAATGAGCTAGGATGGGATCATTCATCCAACGAATACGCAAACATAAATTAATATTAATGTATAAAGTGAATTCTAGCCATGTAACAAACTACATAAAATCTCTTTAGCCCGCAACAGTTGGGTAATGTAGCAATTAGTTGTTACGAAATTCGTCATATCTCCAAACAATTGAAGCCCGAACATCACTGTTTTCAAATTCTTTCTTACCATCTCCTGTATCTATCTGAATGAAAAAATCTTCTCGATGAAGTAAAAAATGCGGATTCGATCAATTTTTTCAAGGTTTATTAACATAGATCGACCGATTCCTAATCCTTTATGTTCACACGTCAAAAGACGCTCTCAAATGTTACACACACGCTTAAAAAACAAAGAGTAGCGACTATTTTTTTCAGACGAAAAATTATTACATCCCGTTATGTCTCTGTGGACTTCATGAAACGACGTCACATTGCAGTGAGTCTAACTGTGTCTTTAAGCTTATAAACGAAGCGTTTAATCGAAAGAACAATGTAAAGTAAAGTGTTTATTATAGTGTCACCTCTCCCAATTAAGAGCAAGCAAATTTCGACTTCTGAGACACCTTTATTGATGAATATGCTCACCCCAGAATCCTATTCTTTATGTCGGGCGCTCGGCACAGAGGCAATCGGTAACCGCTGGTTGAACTAGCTGCTGGATATGCAACCGGCCATAACAGTACGTGTCTAGTGTGGGACTCAAACCTTCGAGCTCCAGCTCCGTAAGTGAACGGGTACTAGTGGTCAAGGTCGATTTACATTATACAAGACTGCTGCTTTTGATCATTTTCATTATAAATATTACACCTATTAATGTAAGCTATCTGGCATTTTACATCATGATTTTGGGATTCGTCAAAAGATGCATTGCAATGATCTTGAGTTTTTACTACATAATGTTGGGTTCTTAAATGCTGCCCACAAAAAGAATATAGCTGGTACGTGTATCTTCTTCATATTATTGTGCCTCAAAAGGCTGCTAATTTGTTACTTTGGTGAATGGTAACCATTCAGTAATGTATTTGATACTCAATTGTAGTGATATTATCTGTATCTGTTGTTTGTTTATTTTAAATTGTTATGTTATGAGATCAATCTTTAGTAACACTGTTTTGTGATTAATTATGGGTGAAGTTTGCATCGACCGTTCTAAGTCGGTGATCTCGGTTTTAATCATATTGCTGTTTAACATTGTATTATATGTAGCAAAATGTGAGTAAGTATAATGTCTGATAAAAACGATTAAAATCCCGTACGTTCAGTGCTTTACGAATTCTCTAAATTCCTGAAACTGTAATGTCTGATAGCTTTCGTGATTGTATTGCATTTGATTTATTTTTTATTTGTGTTTATTCCGTTGATAAACTGTATATATTAAGTTGTAACCTCATAACAATCCAACTGAAATCATGACATGTTTCACTTAATAATTTATTTATGTTGCATCGTATTAATTTATTTCTGTATGAAAACACGAAAATTCGCTGAACGCACCATATGTTTCCAAGACTCTTTCTGTAAGTAATTGATCTATATTAGTACTTAATGGTCGCTGGTCAGTTGCTTGTCATGTGTATATTTGCTTTTTAAAAAGAACATTGTGTTGTAAAATAGAAACAATATCGTTGTAAAATAGAAACAAATCAACACACATTTTCATGCTCCACATATTTTTTACATTGCCATAGAATGAATCATTCAATTGCATTGTATTGAATGTCGTCAGTAAATGTACATGTTCTAAAACGTTGAAGAATATATTGACCGGTTTTCCGATTTATTTGACGAACCATGTGTTCATAATACGTTTACCTATGACGTTAATGATGATGTGATATCTCTTCAGGACACTTGTTTTAAAGTATCTGCAACATTCATCATGTTGTAAGTATGGGCGTAAGAATAATCATTACCATCTATGAATACCGTAAAAATTGCTACATGACATCTTCTGTCAGATATGTTTATATCAAGAGCACTTCTACGACCTCTACCTGCTCTCAGTGCGATTTTTCTACTTCACTTAATAGTATTTTTATCCTACTTTTATTATGCAAAACATTTTACCTTATTTATCATGATTGGGCAGAATAGCAGAATGGAGTATCTTCAGATAACTCTGGTGTTTTTCTTTCTCGTTCTATTCCTGCTCGACAAGAGATTAATCATTTTAACTGTCTGTTGGTATCATCACTGCAGTTATTTTATCTTACAAATGCGACATAAGACTTGATAACCAAGCAACATTTTGGTGCGCATCTTTTTCGGAAAAAGAGATAGGAACTTTGGACGTCATTAAGTGGACGTATTGTCTCACTATTACATTAAGTTTAGCCTTATCATATAAAAGAATAAAATAAATGCAATTGAATTTAAGAGAATATTTGCATAATACTATTTTATACCGCGTCCCTCCACTTCTTTATCAATCAAACGTAGTTTTTCCTCGTGGAATTACGCAGGCATCCAGCGCAAACAATATTACCATAAAATACATACATTCATCATGTGAATGCATGTTGTCTGCCTTAGTTCGTTGATGTTTTAATGACGTCACAAATGCGCAATCGATCAATTTTATCGATAGGCTAATTAACATTAACGACCGATTCCTAATCCTTTATTTTCATACGGTGAAAAGCGCCCTCAAATGTTACACACACGCTTAAGAACAAAGTATAGCGACTTATCTTTTCAGACGCAACATTTTTACATCCATGTGGACTTCATAAAACAACATCATATTGGAGTGAGTCTAACTGTGTCTTTAAGCATATTTCGGTATCAGTCGTATTTTATCCTCGCGTAATTACGCATGCACCCAACGTAAACAATGTTTCCGTAAATTTAGCAAACAAAGTGCTGAGATATAATTCACAAGTAGCAAAGGAAAATGGGTGCATGACAATATATCATAATTTCAATCATGTGGATGTGATCACGATTTGATTACTTTCATTTGCAATTACTTAATTCTCGTTATACATCAGCTTGTAGTGTTAAATAATATGTATAATTAAGGTTTGCATATTTATCTGGCTTTGTAAACCACTTCTATAATTACTTTGTCGGGTATGACTATTTTGTCTATTGCAAAAAAGCAATTTCATCTTTGATTGTTTATATACCGTCCCTTCTGAAAAAAGTCATAATGCATACCCGACATTTTAAACACGATTACAGAAATTGTATCATTGCCCAGACGTAAAAACAAACGTCGCACACGTTCAGATGCATTAATGTGCACACATATTTACTTTAATAATGATTTAACAACATGCACCAACCGCGTCACTCCGTAACATTCATTGCTCCCGGACGAATTATATTATGCATCATTCATGGTTTATTTTGCGCATATTGCTATTAATTAATGCACACGCGCACAAAAACAGCAGAACTCAATGGTTGACTGGGCTGTTTCCACTAAGTACACCTGTACTTAATAACATGTTGTTTCAAACGCGCATATGACAAAATGAAAAACAGCACATTAAAAGCCGTATTCAATGAAACGTTTCATCACCTTTATTGTTACTAAGCCTTTTGAGTTGTTTAAAATTGGTACAGCCCTAGCACTCATAAGGTTGCGATTCATAAACATCTTCGTCTCTAGTACCATAATTATTGAAGAAGCAAATTACTGAATAATATTTGGCAGTGTTGGTTCTTATTTTCCTTTTTTCAGTAATGTTCCTCTTTGTGCAAAATCAAGGAATATTGCAATATTTGGCAGTGTTGGTCCTTATTTTCCTTATTTCAGTAATGTTCCTCTTTGTGCAAAATCAAGGAATATTGCACGACAAATAGCTTACTGGACACGGGCCAAAGGCCGACAGAAACTATGATTTATGACTATCATTTACCACCATACGAAAAAAAAACAGTTAAATACACACGGTTTACAAAATTAATGTTTGTTGTTTATTTGATGATAATATTTAGTTAAGACGAAAGCATATGCTTATCTAATTGTTAGTGACTGTCTATTGACTCGTCTACTTCGTAGCTGAATTCACCTTCTACCATCGTATTTCAAAGTATTACTTTACGCATTGTTATTTAATGCCCTTTTACAAATGACAAATCCAACAAAAATTCAATTCAATACAATTTGTATTGAGTTCAGTGTAATGACTTTATTCATATGTCAGCACACTACAGAGAAAACAATAATCATCTTTGATGTCCGCCTTTAACATTAAAGCTTGTGCACATTATTTGTAATAACTCATCACTTCCGAGCATAAATAATCTTACCTTTCGCCGTTACATGTAGAAGCTATCTTGTTCCAATTCACTCCAGTCAGACCGTGAAAGAACAGATGAAAGGCTTGAGATTCAACGCATTTTCAAACGGGTGCTGCATGTACATAATATTAAGCAAGACAATATTTCTTAGATCGTCTTTCCCTTACCGTGTGGTATTGTCATTTACAATGTCGTTCTGGTCTACAGCTGTCGAAGTAAGAAATTGCTCTGTGAATTATTTGGTAACAGAAACATAAATCATTTGGTGATTTACGCTGTTTTAAGTTTGTTGCTCCAATACAACTTCTTATTTAAGTATCCTGGTTTATCTTCACGTACACAAGATAATAAATGTATTGCCGTCCAATAAAGTAAACATGTACATAAAAATAGATAATTCCAAGCTGATATAAACAAACATAAATACAGTCTTTCGTTGTTCTAGTGAAATGAACAACTATTTAAAAATGTAACACAAATCTTTCCAGTTAATAACACGAACAAATATGTGACTTAACGTAATATGCATAAGTGCTGATTCACTTATATCAATTTTCAAAAACTAGACACATGATGCGTGTCAGAGAGAAATAATCAAGTTGCATTCAACACTTGAGGCATAAAATTGGGGAATCTTATAACATAACTTTCACTCTAAGAGAATATTATTAAGGGCTCGCGTTGCTCTATAATTCATCGGATCCTTTTTTCACGCAATGTGCATCACATTAAACTTCGTGATGGATGTTTTAATTGGTTGCATGCGTTGCTAAGTGCGTTCGGCAGTCAGATGGGGCCACGCGCACATGACTGATGTTGCAGACAAGAATTTGTTATGGAACCTAAAAACCCTTTTAGATGAATCGTTGGCTTGGTAAAACTGTGTCATGTTTTCAGGGAAGTGAAAAAAATATGTTGTTGATTGATTACTTCATATAATGTACATGATAAAACTAGAGATGCTTAAAGCATACTTCTTGTTTTCTACAAACTGTTGTCTACATATTGTACTTATTTCTTTTACGTTTTTATAAAAAGCATATACATAACTGATGTAATTAACATAGTTTTATGTTAATAATATGTAAACGTTATATGTTTGTTACTTATTATCAATTGCATGCAATTATATAACTATAACTAAGTAACTAGATGTACTTAAACAATATTGTACGTCAAAAATTATATGTATGCAAACATGTGTATGGTCTGTCTCGATTGTTTGTTTAGTTAAGCAATAGCATATTCGATTTACTGTGTCTTTATATGATGGTCCATGTATAAGCGGGAATCATGGTGTCTTCCTAATAATGTATTCAGATTTTCACTGTCCAACGACAGATGGTGAAGATTCCAATACATCGAACCATGCGTCCATATTCCTTATTAAATACTGTCTGTGAAAAAAAACGGCTGTAACAGGAAACCTTGTTTACAGGCTCGTCTTGGAGATTCGTGTAAGATAATGATTTATGAAATCGACAATCGAATCTTCATTGTTAAATATAACGATTAATACAGCAGGAAAGCCTATCATACAAGATAACGGTATATATCACAAAACACATCCAAAAAGTTATATAGAATGCATCATTAAGAAAACACCGCTTCCATTCGAAATTATAATAATACATGTTAAATAATAAGTTTAAAGAAATCTTTTTAATGGTCGCACTTTTTATCATTAAATCAAGTCAACATAAGAAGTACAATTAAAAATGTATTTGTTCGGTGGTGTTTTCTTGAAGTATTTCTTGACACTTGTTTATAACAACGTAGATTATAAGTATGACTTCCTTTTGTGAATACCGTAACATTTTCTACTTCGATATCTTCATTTCTCAGAGATGTTTCTTCGATGTGCATTTCTACTACCTTTACATCAATCCACGCGATTTTTTAGTCAAACCATCTTTCTATTTTCCTTCAAAAGAGTTCACGTTATTTATCATGATTGTGCAGCATAATAGAATGCAATGTCTGCAGAGAGCACTGTTGTTTTCTTTTCCCTTTCACATCCGTCTCGAAATGGGGTTTATCAATTTGACTGTCTGTTGTTATCATTACTGCAGTTAATATATCTCTCTGTTGCGCCACAAGGCTTGATAACCAAGCCGCAAGTTCTGGAACAACGGCTGATGCCCTTTCAGTATTCGATACAGTATCTGCACATATCACGTGATAGCGTTTTGTAGTTAATTTACACTTTCTTCTTTGCGGGAAACAATTATGATTATTCTGTCTAGAGGAGGAAAAGTTAAGCTTCCAAAAAAGAGAACGTACATGATTAAAAACGTTCAAACGTACTTGTTTGAACTGTAAACTTCTTTTAAACGGACAACGAAGCGTTTAATCGATATAACAATGTAAAGTAGAGTAAAATGTTTATTATAAGTGTCACCTCTCCCAATTAAGGTCCAGCCAATTTCGACTTATGAAACACCTTTGCTGATGAACATGTTCACCACAGATTCCTATTCTTTATACCGGGCGCTTGACAAAAAGGCAATCGGTAACCCTCGGTTGAACTAGCTGCTGGATAGACAACCGGCCATAACAGAACATGCCCCGTGTGGGGCTAAAACCTTCGAGCTCCAGCTCCGTAATTGAACGGGTACTAGTGGTCAAGATCAATTCACATTATGCAAGACTGCTGCTTTTGATTATCTTGACTATTAATATTTCGCATATAAATCTAAGCTATCTGGCAGTTTACATCATGATTATGGGCTTCGTCAAAAGATGCAGTTCAATAGGGTTTGTGTACCTCGTTGTATAGGATATTACAGCGATTTTATATGGAAACCACGTTCATATTATATGTGAGAAAACGCAATCTCGTTATTGAAAACTTGTGTTTCAGTGAAATTTAATTTCTTCGTACTTGGAAAGTAGTTTACAAGTAATTGCTTCGCAAATGCGAGTTCGTATAATGTCTGATAAATACGATTAAAATCCCGTACGTTCAGTGCTTTACGAATTCTATAAATTCCTGAAACTGTAATGTATAATAGCTTTCGTGATTGTATTGCATTTGATTTTTTTATCTGTGTTTATTCCGTTGAAAAATGGTAAATATTAAGTTGTAACTTCATAACCATCCAACTTAACTCATAACATTTACTTAATTTATTTATGTTGCCTCTGGAGTTTCACTTCTTCATATATCGTATTAATTTATTTCTGGATGAAAACAAGAAGATTTTCTGATTGCATCATATGTTTCCAAGACTTTTTCTGTAAGCACTGAAATATATTAGTACCTTTGGTCGCTGGTCAGTTGCTTGTCATGTGTATATTTTGCTTTTTAAAAGGAACATTGTCGTTGTAAAATAAAAACAATATCGTTACAAAATAGAAACAAATTAACACATTTTGTATACTCCACAGATTGTTTGTATATTGCCATAGAAATAATCATGCAATTGCATTGTATTGTATGTCTTCAGTAAATGTACATGCTTTAAAAAGTTTGAGAATATATTGACCGACTTTCCGATTTATTTGACGAACCTTTTGTTTATGATGCGTTTACCTATGACGTTAATGATGATGTGATATCTCTTCACGACACTTGTTTTCAAGTATCTGAAACATTCATTATGTTGTTAGTAGGGGCGTAAGAATAATCATTACTATCTATGAATACCGTAAACATTGCTACATGACATCTTCTGTCAGATATGTTTATATCAAGAGCACTTCTACGATCTCTACCTGCTCTCAATACGATTTTTCTACTTCACTTCATGGTATTTTTATCCTACTTTTTATTATGCAAAACATTTTACGTTATTTATCATGATTGTGCAGAATAGAAGAATGGAGTATCTTCAGATAACTATGTTGTTTTTATTTCTCGTTCTATTCCTTCTCGACAGGAGATTTATCATTTTAACTGTCTGTTGGTATCATCACTGCAGTTATTTATCTTACAAATGCGACATTAGACTTGATAACCAAGCAACGTTTTGGTGCGCATCTTTTCCGGAAAAAGAGATAGGACGTTAGGACGTCATTAAGTGGACGTATTGTCTCACTATAACATTAATTTTAGCCTTATCATATAAAAGAATAAAATAAATGCAATTTAATGTAAGAGAATATTTTCATAAAACGATTTTATACCGCGTCCCTCCTCTTCTTTATCAATCAAACGTAGTTTTTCCTCGTGGAATTACGCAGGCATCCAGCGCAAACAATATTTCCATACAAACATTCATCATGTGAATGCATGTTGTCTGCCTTAACTCGTGGATGTTTTAATGACGTCACAAATGCGCAATCGATTAGTTTCTTCAATAGGCTAATTAACATTAACGACCGATTCCTAATCCTTTATTTTCATACGGTGAAAGGCGCCCTCAAATGTTACACACACGCCAAAGGATAGCGACTTATCTTTTCAGACGCAACATTTTTACATCGCTGTTGACTTCATGAAACAACATCATATTGGAGTGAGTTTAACTGTGTCTTTAAGCATATAGTCGGTATCAAACGTAGTTTTTCCTCGCGGAATTTCGCATGCATCCAACGCAAACAATGTTTCCGTAAATTATTTTTTTTCGTGTGAATGCACGTTTAGCATACAAAGTGCTGAGATATAATTCACAAGTAGCAAAAGAAAATGGGTGCATGACAATATTATCATAATTTCAATCCTGTGGATGTGATCACAATTTGCTTACTTAAATTTGCAATTACTTAACGCAATTCTCGTTATAACTCAACTTGTTAATGCACACGCGCACAAAAACAGCAGAACTCAATGGTTGATTGGGCTGTTTCCACTAAGTACACCTGTACTTAATAACATGTTGTTTCAGAAGCGCATATGACAAAATAAAAATAAGCACATTAAAAGCCGTATTTAATTAAACATATCATCACCTTTATCGTTACTAAGCCCTTCGAGTTGTTTAAAATGTGCACAGCCCTCGCACTCATAAGGTTGCGATTCATAAACATCTACGTCTCTAGTACCATTATTATTTAAGCACAAATTACTGAACAATATAATTGGCAGTGTTGGTTCTTATTTTCCTTATTTCAGTAAAGTCCCTCTTTGAGCAACATCAAGGAATATTGCACGACAAATAGCTTACTGGACACGGGCCAGAGGCCGACAGAAACTATGATTTAAGACTTTCATTAACCAGCTTACGAAAAAAAAACAGTTAAATACACACGGTTTACACCATTTGTGTTTGTTGTTTATTTAATGATAATATTAAATTAAGACGAAAGCATATGCTTATCTAATTATAAGTGACTGTCTATTGACTCGTCTACTTCGAAGCTGAATTCACGATTAACCAATCCGTTAAATTTGCCAAAGTTAAAAAAAATAATCCAGTGTACAAACGTACATTTTTGCCGAGGTTCACCTTCTACCATCGTATTTCCAAGTAGTACTTAACGCATTGTTATTAAATGCCATTTTACAAAAGACAAATCCAACAAATATTCAATTCTATACAACTTGTATTGAGATCAGTGTAATGACTTAAATCATATGTCAGCACATTAAAGAGAAAACAATAATCATCTTTGATGTCCGCCTTTAACATTAAAGCTTGTGCACATTATTTGTAATAACTCATCACTTCCGAGAATAAATAATTTTACCTTTCACCGAAACATGTAGAAGCTATCTAGATACAATTCACTCCAGACAGACCGTGAAAGAACACATGAAAGGCTTTAGATTCAACGCAGTTTCAAACGGGTGCTGCATGTACATAATATAAAGCAAGACAATATTTCCTAGATCGTTTTTCCCTTACCATGTGTTATTGTCATTAACAATGTCGTTCTGGTCTACATCTGTCGAAGTAAGAAATTGCTCTGTGAATTATTTGGTAACAGAAACATAAATCATTCAGTGATTTACGCTGTTTTCAGTTTGTTGCTCCAGTACAGCTTCCTATTTTAGTTTCATGGTTTATCTTCACGTTCACAATATCATAACTCTATTGCCGTCCAATAAAATAAGCATGGACATGAACATAGATAGTACAAAGCCGATATAAACAAAGATAAATAAGGTCTGGCGTTGTTCGAGTGAAATGAACAACTATTAAAAAATGTAACACAAATCTTGTCCAGTTAATAACACGAACAAATATGTGACTTAACGTAATATGCATAAGTGCTGATTCACTAATATCAATTTTCAAAAACTAGACGCATTATGCGTGTCAGAGAGAAATAATCAAGTTGCATTCAACACTTACGGCATAACACTGGGGAATCTTATAACATTACTTTCACTCTAAGGAAATATTATTAAGGGCTCATGTTGCGCTATAATTTATCGGATCCTTTTTTCACTCAATCTGCATCACATTAAACTTCGTGATGGATGTTTTAATTGGTTGCATGCGTTCCTGAGCGCGTGCGGCAGTCACATGGAGCCACGCGCACATGACTGATGTTGCAGACAATTATTACTCTTTTTGATGAATCGTTGGCTAGGTAAAACTGTGTATTTTTTTCAGTGAAGTGAACTAAATTTGTTGTTGATTGATTACTTCATATAATGTACATGATAAAACTAAAGATGCTTAAAGCATACTTCTTGTTTTCTACAAACTGTTGTCTACATATTGTACTTATTTCTTTCACGTTGTTATAAGAAGCATATACATATCTGATGTAATTAACATAGTTTTATGTTAATAATATGTAAACGTTATATGTTTGTTACTTATTATCAATTGCATGCAATTATATAACTATAACTAAGTAAATAGATGTACTTAAACAATATTGTACGTCAAAAATGATATGTATGCAAACATGTGTATGGTCTGTCTCGATTGTTTGTTTAGTTAAGCAATAGCACATTCGATTTACTGTGTCTTTATATGATGGTCAATGTATAAGCGGTAATCATGATGTCTTCCTTATAATGAATTCAGATTTTCAACGACCGATGAGGAAGATTCCAATACATCGAACCATGCGTCTATATTCTTATTCAAATAATGTCTGTGAAGAAACGGCTGTAACAGGAAACCTTGTTTACAGACTCGTATGTTGTCTTGGCAATTCGTGTANGAAAAAAAAAAAAAACATCTCGACCTGTGCTTTAAGACACACTCTTTATAAATTTGAATGGGTGGTGGTCATTTCAAACTTGCGATATAAAAACCTATAACATAATTTTGAAAACTGAGTTGCGTCAAAAATTATACAACAACGAACAAATTCAGTGCCTTCAGCGCTTTGATTATCCTACATTTTATTATTCAAAACAAAACATTTAACTATATTTATCATGATTGTGCAGAATGGCGTAATGAACTATATTCAGATAACGCGGTTGTTTTGCTTTCTCGTTCTATTACTTCTCGACAGGAGATTTATCATTTTAACTGTCTGCTGGTATCATCACTGCAGTTAATTTATCTCACAGTTGCGACATAAGACTTAAAAACCAAGCCTCAAGTTCTGGAACAACGGTTGGTGGATTCAGTGTCTTTATAAATCAAATTTTATTGTGATAAAGGTTAATTTGCACTTTATTCAATTGTGATTACTGCGTCTGGTGGCATATTTTACGTTTTCGTGCGCATCTTGACAGGAAAAAAGAAACAATACGTTCACAAACAGTTTGTTTACAAGTAAGGACGTCATTAACTGGACCCATTGACGCACTAACACATTAAGTTTAGCCTTATCATAAAAAAGAAAAAAATGACATTGATTTTAAGAACACATTTGAATGATGAGATTTTATACCGCGTCTTTCGCCTTCTTTATCAACCAAACGTTGTTTTTCCTCCCGAAATTACGCAGGCATCCAGCGCAAACAATTTTTCCATAAATTCAAAACATCCATCATGTAAATACATGTTGTCTGCCTTAGTCTCTGGAGGTTTTAACATACAGTGATGAGATAGAAATCACAAGTAGCACACGTAAATGGGTGCATGACAATATATCATAGTTTCAATCCTGTTGACGTCATCACGAATCGCTTACTTTTATTTGCAATTACTTAACGTAATTCTCCTTATAATTCAGAGTGTAATTTTATATAGTTAATGATTAGGGTTTACATATTTGTCTGGCGTTGCAAACCACTTCCATAATTACTTTGTCGGTATGACTTTTTTGTTGCCGTCATTTGCAAACAAATCAATTTCATGTTTGATTGTGTAAATACCATTCATTCTGAAAAAAGTCAAAATACATACCCGACATTTTAAACAAGATTACAGAAATTGTGTATTAAAAAATGAAGTATGCGTAATTGCACAGGCGTAAAAACAAACGTCGCACACGTTGAACTGCATTAATGTGCACATTCAATTTAATGAATGCGTTAACAACATCGTTCGAAGCATTTATTAACCGTGTCTCTCCGTAACATTAATTTGCTCCCCGAACAAATTATATTATGCATGATTCATGGTTTATTTTGCGCATATTGCTATTACTTTATGCGCATGCGCACACAAACATCATAACTCACTGATTGGCTGGGCTGTTTCCTCTAAGTACGCCTATGTTTAATAACATGTTGTTTCAAAAGTGTATATGACACACACAAAAAAACAACATTATTAGCCGTATTTGATGAAACTTATCCTCACCTTTGTCGTAACTAAGCCTTTCAAGTTGTTTAAAATGTGTACAGTCCTCTCACTTATAAGTTTGCGATTCATAACAATCTACTTCTCTAGTACTATTATTATAAAAGCACATATTACTGAACATTATTTGGCAGTTTTGGTTCAAATTGTTGCTTTTTCAGTAATGTCCCTCTCCGGGCAAAATCAATGAATATTGCACGACAAATAGCTTACAAGACACGGGCCAAAGGCCGACAGAAACTATGATTTAAGGCTATCATTTACCAGCATAAGAAAAAAAAAGTCTATTGGTCACGGTTTACATCATTTGTGTTTTTTGTTTATTTTATGATAATTTTAGGTTAAGACGAAAGCAGATGCTTATCTAATTGTTAGTGATGGCCTATTGACTCGTATTGTTGTAGCTGAATTCACAATTAACCAATCCGTTGAATTTGCCAAAGTTAAATGTAATTCTTTCCAGGTACAAACGTACATTGTTTTCGACGTTCATCTTCTAACATCGTTTTTCCAAGTATTACTTTACGTGTTGTTATTAAATGCCATTCTACAAATCACAAATCCAACACATATTCAATTCTATGCAATTGTTATTGAGATCAGTGTAATGTCTTAAATCATATGTCAACGCTTTAGAGAAAAGCAATTATCAGTTTTAATTCCGTCTTAACAATTAATGCTTTTGCACATTATTTGTAAGAACTCATCACCACGGAGCATAAATAATCGTAACTTTCACCGAAACATGTAGAAGCTATCTAGTTCAAATTCAATCCAGACGGACCGTGAAAGAACACATGAAAAGCTTTAAATTCACCACATTTTCAAACGGGTTCTGCATGTACATAATATTAGAAAGACATGATTTCCTAGATCGCCTTTCCATTTCCTTGTGGTATTGTCATTATCAATGTCGTTTTGGTCTACATCTGTCTAAGTAAGAATTTGCTCTGTCAAATATTTGGTAACAGACGCATAAATCATTCAGTGATTTACGCTGTTTTCAGTTTGTTTCTTCAGTACAGCTTCCAATTTTAGCATCCTGGTTTATCTATCATCACGTACACAAAATTACGTCCAATAAAATAAACGTGGACATTGAAATAGATAATGCAAAGCCGATATTATATAAGATAAATATGGTCGGGCGTTGTTCGACTGAATTGAACAACTTATTTAAAAATGGTACAAAAATCTTTTCCAGTTAAATACATTTTTTTTGTATCTGTGACTTAACGGTATATGCACAAGTGCTGATTCGCTAATATCAATTTTCAGAAACTAGACGCATTATGCGTGTCACAGAGAAATAATCAAGTTGCATTCAACACTTTAGGCATAACACTGGGGAATCTTATAACATAACTTTCAATCTAAGACAATATTATTCAGGGCTCGTGTTGCGCTATAATTCATCGGATCCTTTTTTCACTCAATGTGCATGCGTTGCTGAGCGCGTGCGGCAGTCACATGGGGCCACGCGCACATGACTGATGTTGGAGACAATTATTGTTTATGGAACCAAACCTTTTTTTGATGAATCGTTGGCTAGGTAAAACTGTTTATTTTTTTCAGTGAAGTGAAATAAATATTTCGTTGATTGATTACTTCATATAATGTACATGATAAAACTAGAGATGTTAAAGCATTCTTCTTGTTTTCTACAAACTGTTGTCTACATATTGTACTCATTTCTTTTACGTTGTTATAAGAAGCATATACATAACTGATGTAATTAACATAGTTTTATGTTAATAATATGTAAACGTTATATATGTGTTACTTATTACCAATTGCATGCAATTATATAACTATAACTATAAGTAAATAGATGTACTTAAACAATATTGTACGTCAAAAATGATATGTATGCAAACATGTGTATGGTCTGTCTCGATTGTTTGTTTAGTTAAGCAATAGCACATTCGATTTACTGTGTCTTTATATGATGGTCAATGTATAAGCGGTAATCATGATGTCTTCCTTATAATGAATTCAGATTTTCAACGACCGATGAGGAAGATTCCAATACATCGAACCATGCGTCTATATTCTTATTCAAATAATGTCTGTGAAGAAACGGCTGTAACAGGAAACCTTGTTTACAGACTCGTATGCTGTCTTGGCAATTCGTGTAACATAATGATTTATGAAATCGACAATTGAATCTTCATAGTTAGAATTAACGATGAATATAGCAGGAAAGCAAATCATACAGGATTACGGTATCTAAAAACAAATCCAAAAAGTTATATAGCATGCATCATAAATAAAACACGGCTTCCATTCGAGCTTATAATAATACTGGTTAAACAAAATTGTACTGTTCAACCTTTTCATGATTACATTTAATCAACATTAGAAGAACAATTAAAAATGAATTTGTTCTATGGCGTTTTCTTGAAGTGTTTTCTTTTGACACTAGGTTATAACAACGTAGATTTTAAGTATGACGGCCTTTTGTGAATACCGTAACATTTCCTACTTCGACATCTTCCTTTGTCAGATATATTTCTTCGAAGTGCATTTCTACTACCTCTACATCACTCTACGCGTTTTTTGAGTCATGTCATCTATCTCTTTTTCCTTCAAAACAGTTCACGTTATTTATCATGATTGTGCAGCATAGTGGAATTCAGAATCTGCAGATAGCACTGTTGTTTTGTTTTCCCTTTCACATCCGTCTTGACATGGGATTTATCATTTTGACTGTCTGTTGTTATCATTACTGCAGTTAATATATCTCTCTGTTGCGGCACAAGGCTTGATAACCATGCCACAAGTTCTGGAACAACGGCTGGTGCACTTTCAGTATATGATACAGTATTTGCAGATATCACGTGATATTGTTGTTTTAGTTAATTTACACTTTCTTCTTTGCGGGAAACAATTATGATCATTTTGTCTAGAAGAGAAACAATTTAGCGTCAAAAAAAGAGAACGTTCATTATTAAGAAGCGTTCGCAAAATACTGTTTTGAACTTTAAACGTCTTTTAATTGACTAATTGTCTAACTTACACATTCTTTTAGCCTTCTAGATTAATAGAAACCATATAATCAACCTTTAGAGCAAAATGTGAGTAAGTATAATGTCTGATAAAAACGATTAAAATCCCGTACGTTGAGTGCTTTACGAATTCTCTAAATTCCTGAAAATGTAAGGTCTGATAGCTTTCGTGATTGTATTGCATTTGATTTTGTGTGTTTAAAATACGGTATATATTAAGTTGTAACCACTTAACAATCGGACTGAAAAAAAAAATAACAAAATAAAAAAAAATCTTTATGTTTCATCGTATCAATTTATTTCTGAATGAGAACACGAGTATTCGCTGAACGCAACATAATTATTATGTTTCCAAACTCTTTCTGTAAGCATTGAAATATATAAGTACTAAGTAGTCGCTGGTCAGTTGCTTGTAATGAATATATTTGCTTTGAAAAAGGAACATTGTAGTTGTCAAATAGAAACAATATCGTGTAAAATAGAAACAAATCAACACACATGTTCATACTCCACATATTTGTTTTATATTGCCATATAATGAATCATTCAATTGAATTGTATTGTATGTCTTCAGTAAATGTACATGTTCTAAAAGAATATATTGTCCGGTTTGCCGATTTATTTGACGAGCCATATGTTCTTAAAACGTTCACCTATTACGTTAATGATGATGTAATATCTCTTCAGGACACTTGTTCTAAAATATCTGGAACATTCATTGTGTTGTAAGTAGTGGCGTAAGAATAATAATTACCATCTATGAATACCGTAAAAATTGCTACACGACATCTTCTGTCAGAAATGTTTATGTCAAGTGCACTTCTAAGACCTCTGTACGGTTGCATAGAGGTGATGTACACNCACACACAAAACACATTATAAGCCGTATTTGATGAAACTTATCCGCACCTTTATCGTAACTAAGCCTTTCAAGTTGTTTAAAATGTGTACAGCCCTCTCAATCATAAGGTTGCGATTCATAACAATCTACTTCTCTAGTACTATTATTATAAAAGCACGTATTTCTGAACACTGTTTGGCAGTTTGGTTCTTATTTTCCTTTTTCAGTAATGTCCCTCTCCGGGCAAAATAAATGAATAATGCACGACGAATAGCTTACTGGACACGGGCCAGAGGCCAACAGAAACAATGATTTAAGCCTATCATTTACCAGCATACGGAAAAAAGTCAATTGATCACGATTAACATCATTTGTGTTTGTTTTTTATTTAATGATAATATTAAGTTGAGACTAAAGCAGTTGCTAATTGTTAGTGATGTCCTATTGACTCGTATTGTTGTAGCTGAATTCACGATTAACCAATCCGTTGAATTTGCCAAAGTTAAATGTAATTCTTTCCAGTTTACAAACGTACATTTTGTTTCATCTTCTAGCATCATATTTTCAATTATTGCTTTACGTATTGTTATTTTATGCCATTCTACGAATCAAAAATCCAACACATATTCAATTGTAAACAATTGTTATTGACATCAGTGTTCTGTCATAAATCATATGTCAACGCATTAAAGAAAAATCAATTATCAGTTTTACATTCGCCTTAACATCTGTCTAAGTAAGAACTTGCTCTGTCAATTATTTGGTAACAGACGCATACATCATTCAGTGATTTACGCTGTTTTCAGTTTGTTGCTCCAGTACAGCTTCCAATTTTAGTAACCTGGTTTATTTATCATCACGTACACAAAATTACGTCCAATAAAATAAACGTGGACATTAAAATAGATAATACGAAGCCGATATTATATAAGATTAATATGGTCGGGCGTTGTTCGACTGAATTGAACAACTTATTTAAAAATGTTACACAAATCTTTTCCAGTTAATAACATTTTTGTTGCATCTGTGACTTAACGGTATATGCATGAGTGCTGATTCACTAATATAAATTTTCAAAAACTAGACACATTATGCGTGTCACAGAGAAATAATCAAGTTGCATTCAACACTTGCGGCATAAAACTGGGGAATTGTATAACATAACTTTCAATCGAAGATAATACAATTAAGGGCTCATGTTTTAACCAAGTTAAAATGAGGAAGTGTACAACGGAAGTTCGCGTTTTTTTCCTAGGTGATATAATTCGACATTAAAGTAACATTAATACTCAAAAATCAACAAACATTTCGTAAAGTATTTCGTAAAATAAAGTTACCCAATAAAAATCAATGTTCCTTATAGCAAAAGCCAAAATTTCAAAACGAGATGTTTTCTGGTAACATGGATGTTTGTAGATATAAAATGCTAGTTTTTATTTTTTTGTGTACACAATTAATTCTATTTTAATGTCCCTCGACTATATCTATTCATACGACACAAGAACACTAAAATGGTACCATATTTAGTGTTCATGTGTCGTATGAGTAGACATCAGTGCGGGGTTAAAAAAATGGAATTAATTGCGTACACAAAATATTAAAAACTAGCATTATATATCTACAAACATCCATGTTACCAGAAAACATCTCGTTTTGAAATTTTGGCTTTTGCTATAAGGAACATTGATTTTGTATTGGGTAACTTTATTTTACGAAATACTTTACGAAATGTTCGTTGATTTTTGAGTATTAATGTTTCTTTAAAACAAACGCCGCACACGTTGAAATGCATTGAATTTGCATACACAATTAACTTAATTATTATTTGTTGACATTTTCTGAACCATCAGTCTACCGTTTCCCTCCGTAACAACAGTTACTGTCCAAATGAATTATAACATGCATGATTCATGGTTTTGTTTCCGCATATAGCTATTCTTCGGTGCACACATAATCAGCCCAGCCTCAATGGCTGACATGGGTGTATTCACTCAAGTGCCACAGTTTAAAAAAAAAAACGGTTTCTGGCATAATAATATAACACTCATTATACGTCGTATTTGATGAAACATATGCTCACATTAATCGTCACCATTGTATGTTCTAGCTTAATAACACGTGTAAGACCAAACAATCAAACAATATCAGGAACATGAGCTCCATGTATCATAAAGATTTCAGCTTACATCAAATATTAATGGACTATTGTTGCTATATTGTCGGTCAAGGGATATTGCATGACAAATATCAAGATATTGAATAAGCGGCAATGGTCGACCGAAACATTGTAATTATCGCGGACAAAACGTTTACAGAACATTATTTAACATTTCATTGTTTGATGTGTTGTTGATGATGACAATACATGTGCGTGATACATGAAACAATATCCTCAACACAACTATGTCTGTGTCGATCAAGATGTCTTTAATCACGTTAAATATAGGTACACATTGTTTCCATATGCGATTACATAAATAACACTTTAAGCACATGTTCATTTCAATACATGTGTGTCAAAAAAAAAAATGAATTTATACATGTTAAAACTACAAAAAAAAATCATTTATTATTTCCTCGTTTTAATAAATTTTAAGTAAAAAACAATTAATATACTTGCCCATTTTTTAAAAGAAAGTATCTAATAGGAGCAGCAATAATCTTAACTTTCAGCAAAGCATATAGAATCCATCTAGTTCAAATTCACTTGAGACATACCGTGACAAAAACACATGTTATACATTTTCAAAGGGGATGCAGCATATAGATAATATTTATCAACCCACGATTTCCCAGATCGCGTTTTCCTTACCTTGTGGTATTGTCATTAACACGGTCGTTTTTGCTGAATTATGTCGATGTAAGAAATGATTTTGTGAATAAGTTGGTAACGGTGGCATTAATCATGCGGTGATTGACGTTGGTTCCAGTTTTCTGCTACATCTTCCTTATCCAAGACCATGACAACGTCGCCATGTTTGATAATCATTACGGACAGAATACTGTTTACACTCTGCCGTCCAACATATTAAACGTGCAAATTCAAAACAGATACAAGTAAAATCGGTACCAAAAAAATCGCAACAAATGAATAAATAAGTTTTCAACATTCACAATATGATCAAATGAACAATTGTTTAAAAATTAAAAGCAGTTACATTATTTTGTGAAATAACTTGATATGCATTAGTGTTGTTTCATATAAATCAATGTATAAAAACTAAAAGCATTATGTAATTAAGTTTCAATGAAAAAAATATAATTGAGCTACAACTCATCGGATCCCCTTTTCACCCAATGTGCATCAAATTATTCATAGTGATGAATGTTTTAATTTGTTACAAACGTTCCCAAGCGCGTGCGAAAAGTCACAAGGGGCCACGCGCACATGACTGATGTTGCAGACGGTGCTTTTCTTTTCATCCGAACCCAGTTTTAATGAATCGTTCGTAAGCCTTGAAAAATCGTTTCCTTTTTGCAGGGAGGTTTGTGCATAGTTGGATATGGTGAATACTTGTTTAGTGGTGAAGACAGATAAGTTTATTTAGCAAGAATTCTGTAATCTAACGAGTCGTAACGGTTTTCGTGCCAAACAAATAAACTTATCTGAGTTCGACACTTACTTGGCTTTATTTTTATCCCATCATATTCGCATTTTTTGTCTTCATCTCAAAAGTTAACAGATAACTTGTAGACTTTATTTTATTAGACAAAGTCAAATGCATTGATGTGCCTTTACAAACGCTTTAAAGTTTGATTTGAAATTATCTTTGATAGTATGATTATGGATTATGTTCAACAAAAATGTTTTGAACAATCCAATTACATTCTTATCTTCAAAAATTGTCATCGCTACTGACAGTTTAATCTATTGTTACGCATATAAAATAAGCATTATCAATAAAATATAGTGTTCGACATTTGCAAACTGAAATCAATTGACGAGTAATCCACATATGCTGAACTTCTACGCTACAAATTTGTTCCAAACGTGTATACATTGCACTCCAGGCAAATGCGTGGGGCGTGGCCTCACTTATTTTCACACATTTTTG